>JBBBDQ010000763.1:5372500-5397500 GCA_037127315.1 Ascarosepion bandense
GTGCAAATTCGTACCTATGGGGCACCAGTGATCTAAATTCATCGGAGCAGAAGCCGTGAAAGTATTTATAGAAGAGACACAGGGAAGCCACGTCGCACCGGTGAGAGAGAGGCTGCAGGCGGTCTGCCAAGCCGGTATCGATTACATTACAGACTTTCCGTTGTACTTTGTCGAGACGCCCGAGGAGAATAGCAGGGGCACCCGACCAGATATGGCAGCAGTATTCAATGCACGGTCGTATGGTAGACTTATATATGTGCAGGATAGATTCAGACGGAAAAAAAACTTCCGGGCCCTGCACAGAGAACCGACTTTCTTAGCAGCGGATTTAGCAATGGATTCGATATAGTTATTCCATATGGAAAACGTCTGTCCCTTTCTCTCAACCTCCATATATATACATATATATGTGTATGCGCGTGTGTGAGTGAGAGAAAGTGAGAGAGAGAGAGAGATAGTTAAACAGGCAGAGACATAGGAAGAAAAAGAGAAAAAAGTGAATTTTCCATTTCCCCATTGTATTTTAATAAAAGGATAAGTTACTTATCTATCTATCTATCTATCTATCTATCTATCTATCTATCTATCTATCTATTTCAGCCTGTTCACTATCTATCTATCTATCTATCTATCTATCTATCTATCTATCTATCTATCTATCTCAGCCTGTTACTATCTATCTATCTATCTATCTATCTATCTATCTATCTATCTATCTATCTATCTATTTCAGCCTGTTCACTATCTATCTATCTATCTATCTATCTATCTATCTATCTATCTATCTATCTAATCTCCGTCTGTTCATTATCTATCTATCTATCTATCTATCTATCTATCTATCTATCTATCTGCATACGTGTATACATCCATATGTGTGTGTATGTGTCTCTACACATGCGTGTGTGGTGTGTGTGTGAGAGAGAGCAGGTATATGTTCCACTGGATTTTAGTAAAAGTTTAGGCTATATATATTATAGCATACATATTTATATATATATTTATATTTATTGAGAAATCATTTAGAGTGTATTTTTTTTTTTTAATCATATCACCCCGAGCAAGGCGGTAACGCCACTAATGTACAGGGGGCTACATAGGAGTGAAAAGATTGGAAAAGATAAAGCCGGAAACCATATCCTAAACAGGGAACGAGGGATGAGCCTCTTCATCTGTTCAATAGACGAGGGTGAAGTGTGAACCGGGCGATAGTTTAGTCTATCTATTCCAACTGAAAAAAAAAAAATAAAAGGAAAAAGATTGGAAAAGAGAAAACCGGAAACCGCATCCTAAACAGGAAACAAGGGATGAGCCTCTTCACCTGTTCAATAGACGTGGGTGGAGTGTGAACTGGGCGATAGTTTAGTGTCTTGTTGTTCGGAACGTTAGTTAATATAAATGTATATGGGTGAATGAAATGTCTGTATACATTTCCAGTTTCTCACACATAAATTTTAAAAAAATGTCCATTGTTTTAATACACTTCACAGGCGTATTAATACGCACACATATATGTAAACAGACAAGCATTTCTATACATACATGCAAATTATTGCTTTAAAACACGTGACACATTTCTGACCAATAAGAATCAACCCCGAATTACAATAGTCCAGTATAGTGTCTCATTTTAAAAAGTCTTTCATTTTTACCTGAAAAAGCTTTAATAAAATCCTTGAAGATCCCTGAAGAAGTTTTAATAAAAGTAAAACGTTAGCTACGTTTCCTAATTTGTTCTATACCTTTTATTTATCATCTTAATGTATGTATATATCTAAACTTATTTATAAATGGAACTTTGTGTATATGTGTGTGTCCGTTACCTATAGACTCCGAAACGACTGAACCGATTTTCTTGAAAATTTACACAGTTGTACTATAAGCGTCTGCGAGTGTTCTTAGCTATGTTTTGTAACGAGGTACCCCCGATAAATATCGAAAATCGATAACCGAAAAAATCTGGTTAGAGAAGGTCTGGTCCGATTTTAATCAAATTTGATACACTCATAGACAAAGACATAAGAAACGATATTCAGAAGTTTCAAGGTTACAGTTCTTACAATAGTGCAGAAATTCGATAATATATATATATATATATATATATATATAAGGCAAGATGTTTGTGTGTGTGTCTGTTTATCTGACATCCGCTCGCAGTGAGTGCAAGAGAACTCTAAATGACGCCAAACAGTTGTTTGCGGAGAGAATGCGACAGCACATAGCTGACCGCAAGTTCGGCTCCAAGGACTATTGGAGGATTTGTAAACGAGTGCTCAACAATAGGAAATCCTCAATACCTCCTTTAATCCATGGATTTGACGTTCTCACGTCATCTGCTGAGAAAGCTGAGTGCTTTGCCCGCAGATTCTCATCCAACTCCACACTCGACTCGTCCGGAGTGCACCCACCCGACTTCCCTATTAGAACTGAGGCCAAACTGCATGACGTGTATATTACCCCGACAATAGTATCCAGAGTAATTTCAAAACTCGACCCCCATAAGGCGTGTGGAGACGATGGAATCCCGGTGATAGTCCTTAAGAGGTGTGCCCCTGAACTTTCCCCTGTCCTCTCTAAACTGTTTAACTACTGCCTTTCTGCTTCCTGCTTTCCTGCATGCTGGAAATTCTCCTCAGTCGTTCCTGTCTTTAAGAATTGTGGTGAACCCTCGGACCCATCCAACTATCGCCCTATCAGTCTCCTACCAATATTCGGGAAAGTGTTCGAGGCTATAATAAATGCTGAAATAGTTCATCATCTCACCGCCCACAAGCTGTTCTCCGACAGGCAATATGGATTCCGATTTGACAGGTCCACAGCCGACCTGCTAACTACTGTAACGGAGTACATGCTACAGGCCCTTGATGAGTCTGACGAGGCTCGCGCGGTTGCTCTGGATATCTCCAAGGCTTTCGACAGGGTTTGGCACCCTGGCCTCCTATGCAAACTACGCGGTTATGGTATTACCGGTCGCCTGCTTGACCTAATCCAATCTTTCTTAAATAACCGCAAAATGAAGGTCGTTCTGAATGGGCGTGCCTCTTCGTCCTACAGCACGAATGCTGGTGTCCCACAAGGCTCTATCCTGGGCCCAACGCTCTTCCTTATTTTCATCAACGACCTCCCAGATGAGATCAGGTCCCAAGTAGGCATCTACGCAGATGACACTACAATATACTCCCGCTCCAGTAAGAAACCTGTCGTGGCGGACAGACATAATCTCGCTGCTGACCTTGAGCGGGATCTACACTCTGTGGTGAACTGGGGCAAGAAGTGGCTTGTCAACTTTAATTCCTCTAAGACCAAGCTGTTGTCTGTCAACCATTACAGGCAACCTCTTCTGCCTCCCATAAGCATGGACCAGATGATTCTCCCGGAGAGTAATACACTACGCCTCCTCGGACTTACCCTGTCCTCAGACCTCAAATGGAAGCACTATATTGAATCCATAGCAAAATCTACTGCTAAGAAGATTGGGTCACTATGTCGATCCAGGATGTTTTTTCCACCTGAATCCATCCTGCATATATACAAGTCAACCATCCGTCCGTGCATGGAGTACTGCTGCCATTTATGGTCAGGTGCCCCTGCCGTTCTCCTCAGTGTTCTTGACAAGCTCCAAAGGAGAGTCTGTAATGTGATAGGTACTGATCTGGCGACTCGTCTGCAGCCACTTTCCCATCGTCGAAATGTGGCCTCCCTCTGTCTCTTCTATAAATACTTTCATGGCTTCTGCTCGGATGAGCTTAAGTCACTGATGCCTCCTCAACAGGTGTTTACCCGTTCAACCAGACTGGCAACTGGGTCCCACCCATTCACAGTCAGGTTAGCCAAACGCAGACGACAATTCTACTCCTGCAGCTTCCTCTCTCGCACTTCCCGCCTGTGGAACTCACTCCCGTATTCTTGCTTTCCTGACGGCTACGACCTCCAGAAATTTAAAAGCAAAGTTAATACTCACCTACTAACCACTGGCCTCTAGCTCTCTCTCCCCTCCCCTGTATAAGCTTCCCTTTCTCTCCGCCCATGTACCTGTCATTGCACCTGCTTTCTCAGTTTTCTATTGTTCCTTTCTAACTAGCTTGTACTCCTCACTCTTTTCTAATTAATCTTTCTACACTTATGTAACCCCCTGCACATCAGTGGCGTTTCTGCCTTGCTCGGGGTGAAATGATTAAAAAAAAAAAAAAAAAAATGTCTGTATTTTTTTCAGCCCTTTTACTTTAGTTTTTGCTTCGGGTCTGGCTCTAAGTAGGTATAATTGTAGTTCTTGATCTCAGCCATGATACCATTTACTCAGAGGACTTATTTAGCCTTCAAAATTTAGTTTACGACGAATAAACTTATTTGATATCGATACCAGGAAATCAAAATTTGACTTACATCCATTCATTTTTCTTTCAGTCTACGGTTTCGCTTTAACTGGAAGCAACTATTGCTTTTTAGTCTTTCGTGCCAACGTCCGAAGAGAATGAGCTCCAGGACCATAGATTAGTTTTAAAGCTTTCATTACACCCGAGCGACGCCGGTCTATATTGATAGTGCATATATAATTGAATGACCAATTCATAAGAATATTTAATTTCCGACCATGAAACCTTGGTTCAAATTTCACTATTGTTGATTTGTCAGGAATGTGACATCTTGATCTTATTATATATCGGAATGCGATCCCAGTGGGCAATACATTAGGAAAGTACTTGAAAACGATATCACGGGTTCAATCAAGCTGTGCGAGTGAAATTGAATAGTTGTCAAATAGGTATGCGAGCATGAAGTCACAAGTCATCGTGAGAGAGGGTTTAAGCGTATTGGCGTTGTTCAAAGTTCTTATCATTAGAGATTATACTCTCGCCCCTCCAGAAAGATTCGCTCAAGATAAGTCAGTTAAGTGATACACTCTTGGGTTATCATAGTCCAAAAGAGACATGACTGACTGGACAGAAGATTATCCCGCAGTAGGTTGCCATTACTTTCTGCGGTAGACTGGTTGCCAACCAAGGCTATAGAACCCAATCTGTCATGTTATTTGTCTCATAGCTAGAGGGAGAAGAGAAGTATTATATTATTACGTAATATTTAGTGGGTGATCAGTTTATTACTTCATAACAATAAAAAACTGATCCCCCACTTTATGACCAGTAGAAGCCTTAATCATGATTCAAACTATTATATTCAATCAGTCAGTAGACTGGTATAGAACCCAATCTGTCTTGTTATTTAACCCATAACTGGAGGGAAGAAACGGATTAATACCTTTCCCAGGAGTATTTGGGCGTATAGTAGAGGTATAAACCACGGGTGGTTTATTTATTAAATATAACAAAAGATCGGTGAAGAAAAAGGCTGATGAAAAGAAAGGTGAAAAAAGAAAAGAATCAAAATGAAAACACTGAAAAAACATAAAACAAATTGAAAATTCGCAGCGTCTCTTGTTCGTGCGCATGTGCAGTCGTCCTAGTATAAAGAAATTTAGTCCGATGAAGTTTGAAAAGACCAAATGTATCACAGGAATTTTGACATTCATCTTTGCCCCCCAGTTAGTTATTGATATATAAAAACTTAAACACAGTTATCAAACACACACACACACGCACCGACGGGGTGTGGCTTTCCTCTGTTTTTTCTACAAATATTTTCATGGCTTCAGCTTCGACGAACTTAAGTCACTGCTGCACCTGTCACAGGTCTTTACTCGTGCAACCAGACTGTTAACAATGTCCTACCCATATACAATTAGATCAACCAAATGCAACCGAAAATTCTACTCGGGGAACTTCTTTTCTCGCACTTCTCTTCCGTATATTTGCTTTCCTGACGGCTTGGTCTGCCTTTGCCCTGACGAGCCGTTGTGCGAAACCGCGGTAGGTCTTGGCGATCTTGCGATTTTTTTCGTGTATTTTTGCTCTGCGTGACTGCCTCTTTGTTAACCCTTTTTGGTTAGTTTAGTATCGAGCACTTTTCTTTCTTTGTGGTTCGTTCCGTTTGAGGGTTTTTTTCTTTGCTGTGAAGAACTGTATGTATTGTCGGTGCTACGCAGCTTTCTTTTTTTTCCCCCTCTTTGTCCAAAGCTTTATAGCCGAGGACAATAACGGAGTTAGATTCTGCTGGTTATTCGTGGTCTTTAAAAATTACTTGTGTAACATTTTAAGATTTGAATACGTACAGAGTCGATTTTATTATTATTATATATATATATATATATATATATATATATATATATATATATATTACAGAAAGTCCAGAAGATTAACGCAATGGTTTTAACAACCGACATATTTAATCTATTTGTTCAAACAAATGAATTAAATACGTCGGTCGTTAAAACCATTTCGTTAATCTTCGGGACTCTCCGTAACATTAGGTGCTTACATTTTTTGCCACTACGATACAGTTTCAGAGCGGAGATGGTTATTTACGTGGATTCAAAAACTGTGTTCTATAAGTCTTAATTTAACCCCGATTAGACTGAAATCATTCGTGGTTGCGCGGTTTTAGACGCAGCAGATCAATTGGTGGCTTCCACTATGTTGTTATATTGAATCCTACCGAATGACACACCTTTCGGCAACACAAATTTGTAGTAAATAATCAGACCGGTAGAAATAAATATGTAAATATACTGTTTGGTTACAAAACAGATTATCTTCTCAAATATGAGTATCGATTTAAAATAATGTTCAAATAAATAAATTATGTATATATATATATATATATATATATATATATATATATATGTGTGTGTGCGTGTGTGTGTGTGTGTGGCATCGCTCATTCAGTAAAAATTAATTTGAGCACCCTAGCTATTGGGCGCGTAATATGATATGCGCTAAAAAGAGTGCCTTCTTCCACCGAAAGCCCCGTGTCCCAGGGGTAGAATCGCCGACTGACGCCAAATCGGTCGGGTTTCGAGCCTGGGTTGTGTAGCAATCGGAGTCTAACCGTACTGATGAACTCTGATACAGCGAAACGGATCTGTCTGCGGATGACAATATATATATATATATATATATATATATATATATATATATATATATATATATATCAGCATACGGTGTAGATATAGAAGAATCCAAAGGAGTATCCTGTACATACAGTGGTAGGATAACTCTCTAAGAGACCTCTAAATATAGATGTATATAAAACATATAGAGCAAATATCAGAAAAATTAAGGCAGACAAATTATTTCATGGTAAATCGGGAGTATGGGCCTATTTCAGGCGAACCATCATCAGCTTCCGTTTTTATTGTACAAAAGATTTTACACGAATTGTGTAGAAAATGAATTTTGTAAATACAAAAATAGTAACGGGCGTGAAACAGGTAAATGTCTATTCATCAGAATTCTTCAGTCTATACAGCGAGGTGATCCTGAGAGAAGTACAAGTCCTACCTGGATTTATTATTGGCTCTTAACAACAAGATATGCAGATGAGACAGCATTAATGGACGACACAGAAGGGAATCTGCATGTTTCTAAAAAGTTTATCAAGGGTAGGGTTAATAGTCATCTTTCCCACTTATCCACATAATCTGTTATCTTACACTGTAACCCTGTACCTCGAGTGACACTTGAGCGTTGTACAGAATGAATCTCACGTTTAAAAAAGGTGAAAGAAAAAGAGTCTAAATATCAGTTATAAAAAGATAGAATCTATCTTTCTATAGATATAGTCATCCGCACATCACAGCTCATCAGTACGATTAGACATCCAACTGTTTCCAGCCAGGATTGAAACCCGACCGATTAGACATCAGTCGCAGATTCTACCTCTAAGTTATCGGCGCACGGTGGAGAAAGCCAGATCTTGCAGTTTTATATAGGCAATGTAGACAAACGCCAGTAGCCAAGATTGTTCAATCCTCTGCTGGAGAACGATGCGTAAAATAGCAGTGAGTAGCCACTGTTTTTAAAGTCTACCATTTTTCTTAAGTTCTTAATCGACGGGCGAGAGCGCAGCTGAGTAGTTGCCAACCAATGCTATAAAATCACGCCTGTCCTGCTATGGAATCCATAGCTGGAGGGAGAAGAGATGGATTCATATTTTTCCCAAGGCTATTTTTTCGTAAATGACGGTAACGAACTCGACAAGAATTCGATCTCGGCTCTTAAATTTCTCATTCCTAGTCTATACCCAACACACCACAAATACCAAATACAATGCCCAAGAGTCATTCAAGGTAGATCGTTACTAGTTGCGGCTGTTTTTAGGGCGAATGAGAAGGGGCAAGAGTCACCTATTATGAGGAGATGTAGAATATCTAATCTTACCTGAAACTTGTTATTGAGATTGTAGTGATCGGGAAAGTCTTCTCTCGGGAGTCTTGTCTACAGTGTACAGTTTTGAGTAAAACGTCGTTAAAGTTGAACTGCTTTTTTATCAATTGAATATAAAGTAGTGAATGAAGAAATCAGTGTCCATGTTTTAGATGTGATGGTCTGAACTGTGTCGGGCCTGGAAGGTTTTTCCGCCTGAATCCATATTGTCCATATACAAAGCAACCATCTGACCGTGCATGGAATACTGTGGTCATAGCTGGTCAGGCGCCCCAGCTGTTCATCTCAGTGTTCTCGACAGGCACTAAAGAAGAATCTGTAATGTGAATCTGTAGAATTCCCTTCCGTAGACTTGCTTTCCTGACGGTTACAACCTCGAGGAATTTAAGTGCAATGTCAATTCCCATCTCTTATCCACTTGACTCCTGTTCTTTCTACATCACCCCGTGTATCTTATTCTTTTTCTTTCTCTTTGCACTTTGCAACGATCTTCCCTCCAAGTATGTTATGCATTATTCTTCTCTGTTCCTATTGTCTTCAAACATTCCTGTGAGTATCAGATTTTCCAGACCTGCTTTCTTCATTATGTTCCAAAGAAATTTCAGCTATCTCTTTCTGACATTAACTAAAAGTGCTCTTTTTTCACATTCTCTTTAAAACTTAGTCGTTCGTTTCGTTTCATGGTATTCTCACCATCTTTCTGTAGAACAATCTTTCTGTTGCTTCTTTCTTTTGAAAAAAAATGTCCAGTATTCATTGCAATAAAGAAGGACTGACATCATGTAAGAGTTCAGTATTCTTTCTTTGTTTTTAACAAATTTTTTCTGTTTTATTAATAATTTGCTTAGCTTTTGTAAGGCAACTTTGGCTACGTCAATACGTATTCGGCTTTCAATAGCTGTGCCAGTGCATTTACGTCACCGGCACAAGACCCAGAAATACAAGAACAGTTCCAGAAAAGTCTACTTTCCCTTACTCTTACTTACACATATAATTTTTGCCTCGCCCCATTCTCATATATCTTTTTTTCTCTCTCTTGATCTTTGAACCCCATCTCTGATCCACCCTTTCTAATATTCTAAAAAGAAATAACAGTTTGTAAGTAAAATAAATGTTTAGCGCGTTATTGGCCTTGATCCGTGTTGCCCTCCCTAACAGACACTAATGATATTTTATAGCCTCTGACGTAGGTGGGATCGATTTGAAGTCGGGATTGGAAGGCGGGTTAAGCAGACGATTCTTCTTCTTCTTCTTCTTCTAGGTGACGCGTTTATTCAGAATGTTGGCCATCATGGCTTTCTAGAATTTTCTGTCTTTTGTAGCTCTTAGAAATATTTGTCTTTTGCCTATCACTCTTGCCAAGCCTGTGCAGATGTTCGCTTAGTAAGTTTCCCAAGCCTTCTTTCCTCATTATCTACCCCACAATTTTCCGTAGTCTGATGCGATAAATAATGGTAAATGTTCGTTTTAACTCCCGACGGCTTTTCCCATTCAAATTTATCCAAAATAGCATTATTTCTGTGCAAATGTATATGCTAAACTCAAATCAACAATTAGTTATTGAAGAAACTTACCTTTGTTTATCTAAATGTCTATAAAAAAACAAACTATATCTTGCACTTTTTCTCTCCCATAACTCTCACGAAGTCAGGTAATTAACAGCGGAATGACGTTCTACGTAGGCGACAAATTTCTGTCGATTTTTAGTCGATTTTCTTCCTTTACTGAAACTTCCGGTGATGTACTTCCTGTTATGAAAGTAATGCGGTATTGTATTTCTACGCTTATTACTTTCATGACAGGAAGTACATCGCCGGAAGTTTCAGTAAAGGAATAAAATCGACCAAAAATCGACAGAAATTTGACGCCTACGTAGAACGTCCTTCTGCAGTTAATTACATGACTTCGTGATAGTTACGGGTGAGAAAAAGTGCGAGATATAGTTCGTTTTTTATGGACTTTCAAAGCAAAAAAGATAGGTTTCTTCAATAACTAATTGTTGATTTGAGTTCAGCGTATACATTTGCGCAGAAATAATGCTATTTTGGAAAAATTTGAAAGGGAAAAGCCGTCGGGAGTTAAAACGAACATTTACCAAAATAATTATCCTTTCTAATTCCATTTTCTTTAAAAATTAACCGTTGCGCACATGTTCATTCTGTCGCCTCATGTTCTTTCTCCCTCTCTGATGACATACTACGGCATTTACTACCATATAGGTGGACTTTTTGTTTCCATTTTCTCTAAAACTTTCTCACTGCTCACATTTTTGGTCCAAGAAGAAAAAGCAAAAAGAAAAACAATTAGAAAAAGAAGAATTAGAAAAAAAGAATTAAAAGAAAGAGAAGAATTAGAAGAACCAAAGCTATAGAACCCAATCTGTCTTGCTTTTAACACATAGCTGGAGGGATAAGCGATGGATTCATACCTTTCCTAAGGTTTATGCAAATGCAACGAACTCAATTTCTCTTCTTTCAAGTCTCTTTCACATCTCACATTTTTGGTCCATTACATTCTCAACATCCTTCTGTGGGACCCAAAATCTGTTCCTTCAAGTCTCTTCCACGTCTGTGAAGAGATTGTTCAATTCTTCACTGTCACATAGAAGAACCTTTTACTTTCATTTTCTCGGTGGTGTTCTTCTGTAGAACCAAATTTCCCAATATCCTTCTGTAGAACCACATTTCTGTTGCCTCAAGTATTTTTTTCCATTTGTGATAAGATGTTTTATTATTCACTGCCATACAGAAAGACCGATATTCAGTCAGTTAAGTGCCATACGGGATACACGCTTTGGGTGATCATGTCTCGAAAGAGACATAACTGACTGAACAAAATATTTTTCCACAGTAGGTTGCCATTACATTCTGCGGTAGGTTGGTTGCCAACCAAAACTAGAGAACCCAATCTGTTCTGCTATTTAACCCATAGATGGGAAGGGAAGCAATGGATTAATACTTTTTCTAAGGGCATTTGCGCGTAAACAAATACAACGAATTCAACTGGAATTCGAACTCGGCTCTCAGGTTTCTTGATCCAAGCCGATATCCACTGCACCGACTCGGAACAAGATATCGGAGAACCTAGATGCATTCACTTACGCGAATTCAAAAAGAATTCGAATATTAGCTAGTTGAAAATTTATCATGAACCATAAACTTCTGATGCTGTGCCTTAAAAAGACATACTTCATCAAGAAACTACAGTAATGACACTATAGTGGGTTATCCTTTATAGTAAAGAGTAGTATGTTGAAACAAATTAAATGAATTTGGCCTCGTTAGAAGATAGCCCACTATAAGTTATAAAAAGGGTTATAAAACAAGAAAATCAAATTGAGTATAAAAACAACACTTATATATACACAGGTATCAATTACGGTTTTTACAAATAAAATAATGTCTTTAGGATGGGTTCAAGGGACGTTAAAATGTTTATAGCAGAAAATACTGAAAGAGAGTTTGTGCGTAAGTATGTGGGAGTGTTTGTCAGTTAAGAATGTCTTTGATGTCTCCGTTCCTTAGTTCGGGTACGTAGCTCAGGGACAGCGAAGAAGATGAGAGGGAAAGGAGGCGAGCATAGTATGATCGCTTGACGAGGTCAAGTGACGTGCTAATTCTTTTCTGTGTCGGCTTTTTATTTCGTGGTCCCGGCAAGTCATTTGGGAATTCACACCCGTATTTAATTCTAGGCTTCCCATTGGATGATAAATAATTGATACTTATTAATTTTTGGTTTTCTGCCGGAACATATGCGTGGAGTTGGGTGCGCAAAGACCAGTTTTCTTCATTTGCTTGCTGGTCCTGAGAGTGCAAACATCCGGTCCCTCGCTTTGCTCGGTATCAACACAACACCTTGCTCCGTAAAACATTCAAATAATTGGTTACATCTGCGTTGTGCGTTCGATATTCAACGTATGCTGAGCTGTCATTTGACAAATATTTCCTTTTATATTGTAGCGTCTATCCCAGCATTAGCAGCTGAGAGGAGCGGCTGTGAAACTACGGCAGGGTCTAAAATGGAATAATTTCTCTGTGAAATTCGGTAATTTCTAATCACATACGGTCTACGAGAATTATTAGATTCGTGGCTGGTGTAAAAAATTTCGATAAAGCAACATGAAAATAAAAAAGAAAGTATTTCTTAATCAAAATATAGCTGACTTTGTTTCATTTAATAAAAGAACAGTGATAAAATTAAACAATTGCCAAAATTTAAAAATGATGATTCACAAAAGCTTCCATGTGACCTCATTTGCTTTTCAAAGGCAAGTCTTCTTAGTCACACGCGGAGTTGTCATGATATCAACTACCAATATGACATCCGCGATGATGATACCTATCCAGCCCGCCATAAAACGAACTGACACGACATTTCCACAGGCAGCATCCAAAAAGACAGATGAAATGTGTGAAAAATTAAGAAAGTTTGAGTGCAAAAGATGATCTTATTCGGTCATATCTAAACTTATTTATAAATAGAACTTTGTCTGTGTGTGTGTATATGTGTGTGTGTGTCCGTTACCTATAGACTCCGAAACGACTGAACCGATTTTCTTGAAAATTTACACAGTTATACTATAAGCGTCTGCGAGTGTTCTTAGCTAGGGTTTGTCTCGAGGTACCCCCGATAAATATCAAAAATCGATAATCGGAAAAATCGGGTTATAGAAGGAGTGGTCTGATTTTAATCAAATTTGATACACTCATAGACAAAGACATAAGAAACGATATTCAGAAGTTTCAAGGTTGCAGTTCTTACAATAGTGCAGAAAATCGATAATATAGCTTAGAACAATAAATAAGGCAAGATGTTTGTGTGTGTCTGTTTACCTGCCTGTATGCCTGTATTATTTTCAGCCCTTTTATTTTAGTTTTTGCTTCGGGTTTGGCTCTAAGTAGGTATAATTGTAGTTCTTAGTCTCAGCCATGATACCATTTACTCAGAGGACTTATTCAGCCTTCAAAATTCTGTTTACGACGAAAAAACTTATTTGATATTGATTCCAGGAAATCAAAATTTGTCTTACATCCATTCATTTTTCTTTCAGTCTACGGTTTCGCTTAACAGGAAACAATTATTGCTTTTTAGTCTTTCGTGCTAACGTCCAAAGAATCTGAGCTCTAGGACCATGGATTAGTTTGAAAGCTTTCATTACACCCGAGAAACGCCGGACTATACGTCTAGTCAATATATATATATATATATATATATATATATATATATATATGAGTTACATGTCACCTTTCTGATCAGATTACAATTAAACAACATTTCTTAGAAAAACATAGCAATGTAGGTAATATCAGACAGATTTTAGTCAACAATACAATAATTCTCACTCATACACGCAGTAAAAAAGAACCTTCAGATATTGGAGGCCATCTACATTAAATCCAAACAACCCACACTTAATAAAATCACGTTTAAATCCGGTCATAACACATTACCAGAATGAAACAACGCATAACATCCGCTAAGTTCGGCGCCAAAGACTATTGGCGACTCTGTAAAAGAGTACATAACAAAAGCAAGTCCACAATACCCCCACTAATCAATAATTTTGAGGTCCTCATCTCCTCAGCGGACAAGGCTGAATGCTTTGCACGGAGATTCTCGAACAATTCGAATCTGGACTCGTCTGGGATTTTTACACCCGACTTCTCACCTAGAACTGAGGCTCAACTGAATGACGTCCACATTACACCCTCGCTTGTCTCTAAGATAATCTCAAAACTTAATCCCACAAAGCGAGCGGAGGGAACGGAATCCCAATCATAGTCTTAAAGAAATGTGCCCCTGAACTCTCCTCTGTCCTTTCTATTCTCTAAAACTTCTGCCTCTCTGCTTCCTGCTTTCCTGCCTGTTGGAAATCTTCCTCTGTAGTTCCTATATTCAAAAACTCTGGAGAACACTCGGACCCCGCAAATTACCGCCCTATCAGCCTTCTTCCGATCTTTGGCAAAGTGTTTGAGGTCATTATCAACGCCGAGCTCGTTCAGCACCTCACAGCACACAGCCTCCTCTCGGACAAGCAGTATGGTTTCCGCTTCACCAGGTCTACTGCCGATATGCTAACGACCACCACCGAGTATATATACCAGGCATTCGACAGGAATGGCGAAGCCCGAACCGTCGCCTTTGATATCTCTAAAGCATTCGACAGAGTTTGGCATGCTGGCCTTCTATGCAAACTGCGGAGCTATGGTACATCTGGACAATTGTTTGAACTAATCCAGTCATTCCTAACTAATTCAAAGTGGTATTAAACCGACATGCCTCCCAGAGCTACCATACGAACGCGGGTGTCCCTCAAAGCTCTATCCTAGGTCCTACGCTCTTTCTGATCTACATTAATGATCTCCCTGATACCATAATATCCCAAGTAGGTATGTACGCCGATGACACCACAGTTTGCTCTCGCCTCGATCAAAAATCTGGTGTGGGCGACAAAGCTAACCTTGCAGCCGAGCTTGGAAAGGACAGCCAATCCGTAGAGGACTGGAGTAAGAAATGGCTCGTAAATTTTAATGCTTCTAAAACGAAGCTACTATCAATTAATCATCATGGACAATCGCACCTAGCTTCTATTAGCATGGACCAGGCTTGCCTCGCAGAGAGTAAAACACTACGCCTCCTTGGTCTCACACTTTCAGCGGACCTCAAGTGGAATGACAATTTCGAATCCATTGCTAAATCCGCTGCTATGAAAGTCGGTTCTCTGTTCAGGGCCCGAGGTTTTTTCCGTCTGAATCTATCCTGCACATTTATAAATCTACCATCCGCCCGTGCATTGAATACTGTTGCCATATCTGGTCGGGTGCCCCTGCTATTCTTCTTGGGCTTCTCGACTAGGTACAGCGGAGGGTCTGTAATGTGATGGATACTGACTTGACAGACCGCCTGCAGTCTCTCTCTCACCGGCGCGACGTGGCTTCCCTGTGTCTCTTCTATAAATACTTTCATGGCTTCTGCTCCGATGAACTTAGATCACTGGTGCCTCCTAGGTTCGAATTTGCACGAGATACTAGATTAGCAACTAGATCCCCCACCCCTTTTACAGTGAAACCAATAAAATGCAACCTCAACTTCTACTACAACAGTTTCTTTTCTCGCGCTTCCCGACTGTGGAATTCACTTCCACATCACTGCTTCCCCGACGGCTACAATCTCCAGGAGTTTAAATGTAAGGTCAATAGACACCTCCTAACACACTAAGTCGCTTCCATTCTTTCAAACACTCTTCCCATCCTCCCAACTATCTATCACCCCCCCTTCTGACGTTTCCTATATCTAACCACTCTTTCTATTTATCTTCCCCTATGTAGCCCCAAGCGCAATAGTGGCAGTGGAATGCCTTGCTTGGGGTGAAACGATAAAAAAAAAATTTAAATATATGGTTTTGTTATCATTTCTTGCTCTCACGTGGTGTGACGTCATAAAACTGCATTACAAATTTACAAACTGCGTTTGCTATTTTTGGCAACTGTTATCGTTGCTTAGCAAAGTTTTATGTCAACACAAGATAAAATCGCCGCTGATGGTGGATGTTTTTATGTTAACGTCCATGTAACCTCTCTGAAGATGGCTCATGTGAGCCGAAAGCTTAGAACAAACTTAATAAAGGATTATCTAAATGTTGGAGAATTTTTTCTTTATTTTCGCCTGAAATTATAGCCAGAATACGATTTTTAGAACGGCTCATGATCAAACATAATAGACATTCATTGTTTCTTATATTTAACTGTATATGCTTAGAAAATTATCTGCTGCCTCGATACACTAAATATATATTATAATCGTGTCGCAGCAAGCAAGGCGTTTTACTGCCACTGTTGAGCAGGGGGTTACATAGGAGGTAAGTTATGAGAAAGAGTGACAGGTTACAGGGGGTGTCAGGAAGAGGGTAGGAGAAGGATGAGAATGCTGATGAGAGTAGAGTGGACGAAGAAAGAAGCATGAAAGAGAAAGAGAGAAAGCAAGTTAGTGAGATAGTAGATGACTATTGAATTTACATTTGAATTCTTGGAGATTGTAGCTTTTTTACAGGTGGTGGTAATGTTGTACCAGTGAGTGATTCCAAAATGGAGGCTCGATTTACTATACGTTGTATGAAAAACTGAGTCCCCCCACCACTAAACTGGTTTTAATATTGAACTTTTTCCAAATTTTTTTGTCAATCGGAAAGTATAGAGTGTAATCGATATAACTGCATTGTATAAAGTAAAAACAAAACAAAAAACTTAAAGGTGGTGGTAGTCTCCTTCAGGTCCGCACCAAAATCTCTTAAGCCGACCAAGCATAGAAATGAATACAATATCCTCCACCACCATTTATTCATCACACCCAATGGTGCATAGGACAGCAACTTTTAGTTGCTGTTTCTGTAACAAACTGATTATTTACGGGACAGGGTTGTTAGCGCATTTTACTGCCACTGTTGTGCAGGGGTTACATAGGAGGAATGTTATGAGAAAGAGTGACAGGTTACAGGGGGTGTCAGGAAGAGTGTATGAGAAAGAAGAGAATACTGATGAGAGGGGGGTGGACGGAGAAAAAAGCATGAGAGAGAGGATGTAAATTAGTGAGACAGGAGATGTCTATTGACTTTACATTTGAATTCCTGAAGATTGTAGCTGTCGGGAAAGCAAGTAAGCGGAAGGGAATTCCACAGGTGAGAAGTGCCAGAAAAGAATCTGTTGGAGTAGAATTTGAGGTTACAATTTCTTGGTTTCACAGTAAAAGGATGAGACCTAGTTGCTAATCTTGTAGCTCGAGAAAATTCATTTATGGAGGGTACTAGTGAGCTAAGTTCATCTGAGCAGAAGCCGTGAAAGTATTTGTAGAAGAGACACAGAGAAGCCACATTGCGCCGGTGAGAAAGTGACTATATCCGAACTGCCAAGTCGGGATAGATCACATTAAAAGATTCTCCGTTGTATATTGTCAAGGATTCTTAGGTGGATAGCAGGGGCACCCGACCAGATATTTCAGCAGTATTCCATGCCCGGGAGGATGGTATATATATATATATATATATATATATATATATATATATATATCTTGGGTACCTCCATGTGGTGTAATAGTCACTGGGTACCCCATGCTTCCGGTTTTTTGTCACATCTAAGCTGGGCTTAGAAAATCAGCTTTATATCTTGTTCAAATGTATTTTTTATGTATATGTATATCAATCTACGTAACTCCTCATATCTATTAATCTACGTTTGTTCATATTTATTTACGTATGTTTTATACGTGCACACCCACACACACACTAATATATATATGTATAGTCATTCGCAGACAGATCTGTTTCGCTGTATCACAACTCATCAGTACGGTTAGACATCCGATTGCTTTTTACCCGGGATTGAAACCCTATCGAATTGGCGTCAGTCGGCGATTCTACCTCTGAGCTATGGGCGCTCGGTAGAAGGAGGCAGACTTTTTAGCGTGTATATTATCATTATACACGCCCAATATCTGAGAGTGTTCTAATTCATTGCTGAATGAACGATGCGTAGATGCCAGAGTAGCTACTGTTTTTCAAAGTCTACCATTCTTTCAGAGTGTTCAATCAGGGTGTGAGAGCGCGCGCACGCGCGCGTGTGTGTTTCAATCTGTTCATATCTATCTATATATCTATATATCAATCTATCTAGAGACACCTCGACTTGATAAAATGGTTAGCAAGTTTGTCTCGCTAGAATCATTACAACTGATTAGTGAGTTCGATCCTCACTGGGTACACCATACTTTCGGCCTTGTGCCACATCTAAGCGGCGCTTATAATATCTATCTATCTATCTATCTATCTATCTATCACAGAGATAAGAAAAATAACAGCGGTAAGATTGTGCCCTGACAAACTCTCGAAATGAGAGTTTAATGAAATTCCACACCCACTATCATGTTCAGTAATGTCCGAACAGTGACATATATTGGTAATGTAAATATTTACGTGTCAACGTTATGAAGTAGGCTTTATAACCTTCTGTCGTACTCACTTTTGACCATTCCCAAAGTTCAACAACGTCTACTTGTCCTTGTAGGTTACGACTTAATTTAAACTCTGTAGCTGTCCGTTCTTGTGCAGTGGATATCGGCTCGGAACGAGAAATCAGGAAGCCGAGTTCGAATTCCAGTCGAATTCCTTGCATTCACTTGCGCAAATACCAATTATGGGTTAAATAATAGGAGAGATTGGGTTCTGTAGCCTTGGTCGACAACCAGTCTACTGCAGAAAGTAATGGCAACCTACTGCGGGATAATCTTGTGCCCAGTCAGTCATGTCTCTTTCGAGACATGATCGCCCAAGCGTGTATCACGTATGGCACTTAACTGACTGACTGACCTGGGAAGCGTTATAACAGAAGATGGAAAGTGCGACACAGAAAACCGAAGGTGAATTGGCATGGCGAAGAAAGCATTTCAGAAGTTGAGTAAAGTATTAAGAAACAGGACAATTTCGCTAGAAACTAGGACGAGAATACTGGATTACTACGTGCTGTCCGTCCTTTAATATGGCAGTGAATGCTGGACAGTACCATCAAAGATGAAGGAAAAACTTGAAGCAACTGAAATATGGTTCTACAGAAGGATGCTGCGAATATCATGGATCGAGCATGTGAGCAATGATGAGGTCTTGGAAATGATGGAAACAAAAAGGAAATTAATACTGAGCATCAGGAAGAGACAGCTGAAGTTCCAGGGACACGCAATGAGGAAGGAGGGATTGGAGAATCTGATACTAACAGGCCAGATAGAGGGAAAAAGAGATAGAGGAAAGCAACGGATAACATATTTGAAGGACCTAATCAGGTGTATGACGGAACGAGGATTGCATGGTGTAACAGGAGAAGGCGGACTCAGAGCCACCACGGATAGGGAAAGTTGGAAGGCCATGATCGCCTACGTCCTGAAGAGACAAGGCACATAGAGGAAGAAGAATGTCGGAACAGTGACATATATTGGTAATGTAAATATTTACGTGTCACCGTTATGAAGTAGGCTTTATAACCTTCTGTCATACCCACTCTCGTACCATTCCCAAAGTTCAAAAACGTCTACTCGTCCTTGTAGGCTAGGACTTAATTTAAACTCTGCAGAGAAGACATTGCAAGCCTCTTCCTGCTCTGTCGCTATTTCCATGGTGAGTATACAGATGTTCTACACTCCCTAGTCCCACCAGTCCTAACTTTCGCAGCTAAGACCTGCTATGCCACGCACATAGTAGCAAACCACCGTCATTTCATTCATATTCCCCTGGCGGAATGTAAGTTTCCCTCAATCAATTTATCTCCACGAAACCTTGCTTTGCTTTGTGTGACCGCCTCCCAAGCGAATGTTTCTCCAATCACCACAAGAAAAAAAGGAAAACTTATACTACTCGACGCCTTCCGTCCTATAAGAGACTTTATCAACGAAAAGATTTTAATTTCAACAAGCAGTTCACTCCGCCAAAAATAAAGAAAAGGCATGTCGTAAAGCTTGGCATTCGCGCCGGAACCTCCATTACGAACATTCACATATAAAAATCAACCATCTGACCGCGCATAAAATCATATCTCGTCAGGCGCCCCTGCTGTTCTTCCCAGGGTTATCGAAAGACTCCAAAGGAAGATATCTAATGTGATTAGTCGCGACCTGGCAGCTCGACTCCAGCCACTTTCTCATCGGCAGCATGCGGCTTCCCTCTGACTCTTCTACAAATATTTTCCTGACTTCAGCTCCTACGAACTTAGGTCACTGATGCCCCCTCCTCATGGTGTATCAAATGAACTGTTCTGGAGTCCAGTCTTTTTGTTCTCTTCCCTATGCCTGTCTCTTCTTATTGGCTAGCCAAAGCCAAGGCGTCCTGGCTGCCTTGTAAAATCTTTCAATGTAATAATAACAAAAAAACCATTCTATTTTCATTTAGAATTATCCAATTGGCAATAAATACTAAAAATATTATGAAATACATCATTTAAAAAAAAGACTGGGGTTGCCTAATAATTATGGCCGGTAGGGTATATGTATAGATATATAGATATATATAACAAGTCTACAGGGTGCGATGGATAAATTGTCGTTATTTGCCTTGTAAAATTTTGCAAAGTAATAATATCAAAAGAACCATTCTATTTTCATTTAGAATTATCCACTTGGCAATAAATAATAAAAATAGTATGAAATACATCATTTCTTTTTTTTTTTTAAAACTGGGGTGGCCTAATAATTATGACCAGTAGTGTATATATATATATATATATATATATATATATATATATATATATATGTGTGTGTGTGTGTGTGTGTGTGTGTGTGTACGCATGAAATATCTATATGTAATATGAAATATATATATATATATATATATATGAAGAGATTAAGACTTGTAAGAATAAATCTGGCGTATTTATAGGTTTCTACCTAATATCATTAAGAATCTGTAGCCCCAATACCTACCCAAAGAAAAACCACCTACAGACATCACATTAAAAAAGCTAAAAAATACTAAAACATCGTTCTTGCTTTATTCACAACACTAAGAGAAAGATATAAAAAAAAATACCCAAACTCAACAAAGATAAACATTATCCACAAAACCCATGACAATAATAATTTAAAAGCAGGTATATATAGAATAAATCGTCAGATCTGTTTCTCAAAATACATTGTGGAAACATGCTGAAATCTGAAAAAAAAAATGTCTCAATAGACATAATAGGGGCCTTACACGTAACAATTTATCAAATGTACTAGTTGGAGACAGAAATAAATTCAACCAAAGATTTTAGATAAAAAAATGCCACACTATTAACAGAAAAAATTAATTTACTCAGAAGGAAAATTCCCGAGAGTGTCGTTATGAAATCTTATCAGAATATAAATATAAAGCACGGATTGTTTTCAAATTTCGCCTTTTTGTTCCATTAAGACTGATTGAAGTTAACAGTAAATAAAACAGTGGTATTGGTAAAAAAATTATTGATTTCACTATTGGATTATGCGATTTGCGTCGTGGCAATTATGTGTGAAAAATAATATCGCCCGAATATCCGCCAAGTCTTCGGTGTCACACCTCCTCTCGGTGGTCAAATGTTTGTGGATGTCTATGCATAATTGCCTCTTTGTTGCCATTCTTTCCAACACCTCATCGTTGCTTGCATGCTCAGTCCACGATATCCACAGCATCCTTCTGTAGAACCACATTTCCGCTGCTTCCAGTTTTGTCCTCATTTTCGATGATATTGTCCAGAATTTGCTGCCGTATTGACGAACTGATATCACGTAGCAGTCCAGCACTCTTTTCTTTGTTTCCAGTGAGATTTTTCTCTGTGTTAGTATTTTGCTCAGCTTCTGGAACGCGTCCTTTGCCATGCCAATTCGCCTTCAGATCTCCGTGTCGCACTTTCCATCTTCAGTTAGGACACTTCCTAGGTATTTAAATTTTTGTACTTGCTTGATTCTGGTATCTCCCACATTTATTTGGCATTTTGGGTTGTACCTTTTGCTGATGACCATGCACTCAGTTTTCTTCAAGTTTATTTGTAGTCCTTTTTTGTCGCTCTTCACCGCTACCTTCTGTATGAGGTCTTGTAGCTTCCTTTCCGTGTCGCAATCAGCACTGTGTCGTCTGCGTATCTTATGTTGTTCAAGTTGTGTCCTCCAACAACAAATCCTGGCGTGTCATCTAGGGTCCTCAAGATATTCTCGCTGTACAAGTTGAACAGATCCGGTGAAAAGACACATCCTTGTCTTACGCCTCTTTCTATTTTTGTAAATCTACTGAGATTGTTACCTGTTCGTATGCATGCCGTTTGCTGCCAGTAGAGATTCTTGATTACTCTTATGTCTTTGCCGAAAATATCGAGGCTGCCGAGAATCTCCATCATTTCTTTGTGTCGTATCTTGTCGAATGCCTTCCCATAGTCCATGAAACATAGGTACAAATCTTTCTTCATTTGTATTGCCCTTTCGGAGAGCATTCTAATCATGAATATGGCATTCTTTGTTCGAGTGTCTTTGACGAACCCGCACTGTTCCTGCACTATCTCTGGCCTGATTTTGCTTCTCGCTTTATTCATCAGGATTCTGATCATCAGTTTGGTAATGTGGCTCATTAAGCTGATAGTTCTGTGTAGTTCTGGTTTCTTCGGCAGTGCTATAAATATAGACTTGCATAGGTCGTCTGGTATTATTCCGCTGCTATAAATTTTGTTTATTATGTCGGTAATTTTTTCTATGCCATATTCTTCTAAGGCTGTCAGCAGCTCTATCACTATACCGTCTGGACCAGCTGCTTTGTTTCTGTTCATTTTGGCCATTGCAGCTTCCACTTCGGATTTTAGTATTTCTGGTCCATCAATCTCCTTGTGTATTCTCGGTTGTTCTCGCTTGTCGCAAAAAAGATCTTTTATATATTCTTCCTATCGCTGGAGCATTTCCTCTTTCTCTAATATGATTGTTCCATCCTTGGATTTTATGCATCCTGTTGAGGAGCAGGTTTTTTGTCCTGTTAGTTCTCTTATCTCTTTGTGCATCTCTGCTTTGTTGGTCCTGCTCAGTCTCTCTATTTCTTCGCATTTGTTGTTGAGCCATTCCTCTTTGGCTTGTCTGCATTTGTTCCTTATCTCCCTGTAGAGTTTCTTGTAATCTGCTCCATGTCTTGGCGTTATTTGTTGTCTCCTTTGCATCATGTGGAGGATCTCTTCGGTCATCCACTCGTTTTTTCTTTTGCGTCTGATTTCCTTTGGGGCTATGTTATTCGCTGAGGTCACCATCGCTTCTTTTAGTGACTCCCATTTTGAGTGCCCTTTTCCAATTTGTTCTATTATCGGACCTTAATTGTTTGAAAATGAACAGGGGATCTCAGTCACTGTCATTGCAAATCGTTACGTGGAGACACCTGAACTGAACAATTTTTCACGCGTTCAAGAAACCTGATTTAAACAGGATGGAACGACATCAAAAACACCACGGCAATCTTTGGAGGCTGTGCATGAATTGTTTGCTAACCGTGTGATCTCAAGATTCGGTAATGTTCCGTGACCCCCTAAATCGCCAGATTTGTCCGTTTGTGATTATTTTCTTGTGGGACTATCTCAAGAGAAAAGTGTGCACGACTCGACCAAGAACTCTGGATGAGTTAAAACAGAGAATTCAGGATGAAATTCACAGCATCCCAGCTGAAATGTTGCAGCGGTCAATGAGGTATCACAACAGCAGATTTCAAGAATGGGGGACGCCATTTAAAGACGTAATTTTTAAAAACTGAAAATTCCATCATTGTTTCTTAAATGACATGTTTTAAGGTTTCAATTACTTTGAATAAAATATTTTTCTTCCCTCACTCTTGGTTTTATTGTATTGTTAAAAAGTTCCCGTTTTTTTTTGGGGGGGGGTCACCCAGTATAAAATGTCCAATGTCTGATTACTTTTGGTTTTCTTAAGTCATTATAGAAGAATTGCTGGCTTTTGTGCTATGGCCGTTTAATCATTTTGTTGATATAACCAACACCAAGTCACATGTCATTTTTTTTAATATCGCATCTTCACTAAAATTTTGCTACCCAGATACAATCCAAATAATCTTATGTACCCACTAAGATCAACGCTTCAAATAAGTACCACTCCCACAAAAAAAAAAAGAAAAAAATAGATGACTAATGCTTAAAAATGAAAAATCTTTCATGAAGCTTTTATTTTAGTTATAATTTCAAGCTAATCGATTACATTTAATATTTTCAATAACGAAATTGCTGCATTTCAAAAAATAATTTAAAAAATACTATGGTCTTTCCTAATGACATAAATAATTTTACGATAAATCTTTCTTTTGTTTTTTGTTTTTTTCTTTTCAAGTTAGGTAGTTAGCTACGATTTGTTCTTTTGTGATTTGTTTCTTGTGGGCCTATTTCAGAGTAAAATGTACACGACTCGACCAACAAAAAGTCTGGATGAGTTAAAACAGAGAATTCAGGACGTAATTTTTTAAAACGAAAAATCCATAATTGTTTCTTAAATGGTATGTTTTAAGGTTTCAATTACTTTGAACAAAATATTTTTCTTCCATCACTCTAGGTTTTATTGGATCGTTTTTTGTTTTTTTGTTTTTTTGTCACCCTGTAGAAGGACCGATATTGCATAATATTTTTCATATTTTTTTTCTAATGAAATTTTTCTTATTTTGTTTAGCTTTTCAAAAGCATATTTTGCTATACCAATTCATTTTCGGATTTCGGTGTCGTATTTTCCGTCTTCGTTGTTTAAATTTTTTTGTACTTGTTTCATGTTAGATGTCTTGAATTTTGACTTGGCATTTTGGACTTGGCTTTTTTTTTTATATAGAGAAAGCCATGTATTTTGTCTTCTTTTAGGTTAAGAAAAAAAATGGCAACACGTCTGAATATCTACCACAGTTCAAATGATAGCAGAAAGTATGATGTACGCGCTCCATTGAGAATATCCGTTCACTTTTCTTCAAACTGCATAATTCGAATTTATTCAATTCTAAAAACATTTGTGATTCATGAGGGAATATTTTGTTTCTGTCAAGGATGAAGAAATTTGGTAAATTATATTAAGAATCGAGCTATGAAGCAACTATGAATTGAAAGGTCCTAAATTGACATCTACAACGTTGAATATTGGAAATTCTTTTATATATATACGCGTATGTGAGCATCACGTTGTATATCTTCATCGATCTTTCTTCCCCCTCTCTCCTTCTT
>JBBBDQ010000763.1:5402500-5442500 GCA_037127315.1 Ascarosepion bandense
TACAATCACCAGGAGTTTAAATGTAAGGTCAATAGACATCTCCTAACACACTAACTCGCATCCATTCTCTCAAACGCCCTTCCCATCTACCCAAGCCCATCCTCGCTATCCTGAACCGTCTATCACCCTCCTTCTGACATTTCCTATATCTAAACACTCTTTCCAATTACTTCCCTCATGTAACCCCCTGCGCAATAGTGGCAATGGAATGCCTTGCTTGGGGTAAAATGATTAAAAAAAGAATCTTCAGATTTCATTGTTGCACTTTCCTTCCTCTCTCAGAACGCTTCCCAGGTATGTAAGTTTCTTTACCTGTTTATTTTAGTTTCTCTGACCTGTAATTGGCATTCTGGGGTCTTCGTTTTGCTGATGACCATACATTCAGTTTTTCTTGAAGATTAGGCTTAGTCCTTTCTTCTCGCTTTCTCTCGCTACCTTCTGTGGAAGGTCCTGTATTTTTCCTTCCGAGTCTATTGACAGCATTGTTTCATGTGCGTATCTTATATTTTTGAGATTATGGCCGCCAATGACGAACTCTGGCAAAGAGATTATTTCTCTTAGAATTGTTTAGTTGTACAAGTTGAATAGATCCGCTGAGAAAATATAACCATGTGCACCCCTTTCCGAACTATACCCGTTATTTAATCCCACAAGAATAGCTGAGTAAAATTTTCCTTCGTGTATTTATTAACATAGTAATTGTGAGTTCAGTCCATGTGTCATATTAACCCACAGTTCGGGGCGGGGGTGGGGAGAAGACGTAGATTCATAACTTTCTCAAGAGTATTTACACATGAGGGAACATGATTGGAATTCGAACTCGGCTCTCTTATTTAATCTTCTGCCTAGTCAGTCATGTCTCGAAAGAGACATGATCGCCCAAAGCGTGTATCACGTATGGCACTTAACTAACAGACTGAAAATAATAGTTGGAAATATAATTAAAAAGTCTACTGGGCATAAAGTAAGGGATCAGTTTTCTATTGTTACGGAGTAATAAACTGATCCCCCACTTATTATATTTAATATAATAATGTAATATAATCTATCTCTTCTCCTTCCAGTTATGGGTTAAATAACAGGACAGATTGGGTTCTATAGCCTTGGTCGGCAACCAGTCTACCGCAGAAAGCAATGGCAACCTACTGCAGGATAATCTTCTGCAGAGTCAGTAATATATCTTTCGAGCCATGCACGCCCAAAGCGTGTATCACGTATGGCACTTAACTGACAGACTTAATACTCCGCTGTGCTTTTGGGAAGCATCAATCGCTTCCCCAATACTTTTTCTCAATGTCACAGTTTCCATCCTTTGTGAGAACACTTCCCAAATATTTAATTTTACACTATCTTAATAATAATAATAATAATAATAATAATAATAATAATAATAATAATAAATTGAAGAAAAATTGAAGCAAACAGGCCAGACATTATTGTTAAAAACCAGAAGGAGAAAACTTGTCTATTAATTGATATGGCTTGTCCAGCGGATTGTAACATAGCAATCAAGGAATTTGAAAAACTGTCAAAATATAAAGACCTGGAAATTGAAATAGAAAAAATGTGGAAATTGAAAACAAGAGTTGTGCCAGTGATAGTAGGTGCACTTGGAATGATAAAAAATGGAACAAAACAACACATTGAAAGAATCCCTGGAAACCCCAGCTTAAGAGACATACAAAAAATTGTCTTATTAAGTACAGCCCACACACTAAGGAAAACTTTATCTATGTAATGCTGGAGATGATAGGGAAGATAGAAAAACATGAAATGGAGCCATAACAACACGCCACTACCTGCCTTAGGTCTCCCCGCAGACTTGGTTGGTAGTGAGACCAAAGCAGAAATCGAAATATGATGAAAAATGACATAATAATAATAATAATCACAGGATGTTTCGTACTTGCCCCAAATGAATATAAAAATCGTCACGATAGAGTGGGGCAATATTTACACTGGACAATGTGCAACACTATGGAAAATATGTAAACAAACACTAGTTTGAACATGACCAGCACCGCTTACAGAAATAAAAGATGTCACCATCCTATGGGAAGACACCATCTACACAGACAAGAAAAATGAAGCAAATTGGCCGGGCATTATTGTTAAATGCCAAAAAGAAAACCTTGTCTATTAATTGATATGGATTGTCCAGCGGATTGTAACATAGCAACCAAGAAATTCAAAAACCTGTCAAAATATAAAGACCTAGAAATTGAAAAAGAAAAAAATCTTTCAATTGAAATTGAAAACAAGAATCGTGCCAGTGATAGTAGGTGCACTTGGAATGATATAAAATGGAACAAAACAACACATTGAAAGAATCCCTGAAAACCCCAGTTTTAGTGATATACAAAAAATTCTCTTGTTAAGTACAGCCCACACACTAAGGAGAACTTAGTCTATGTAATGCTAGGGATGTTATGGGAGATAGAAAAAAAAAACATGAAATGGAGTCATAACAACATACCACGACCTGCCTTAGGTCTTCCCGCAGACTTGGTAGGTAGTGCGACCATAGCAGAAATCGAATTATGATGAAAAATGACATAATAATAAAAAATTACCAAGATGTTTCTACTAAACATTAGAGGAAAGTTAAAAGTTTGTAAAAAAAAACACGTTATGATTCATTTGTGTTTCGTTTTTTCTAGCTTCTTAATCGTCTTTGTTTATTTTCATGCATTTAACGTTCTCCTTGCTTCTGAAATTATTCAACACTAACCTCTAATAATTTGCTATTGGCGATTGAGAAAATAAGTTTTCTTTTTTATAAAACCATTATTTATCATTTTTAGAGAACTATATTTTACAAATATATAATGTAGTTGTCATATTTGTACGGTAATGAATACGAAAATAAGACCAAATAAACAAAGAATGCGGAGACTTGAATATTCATGAAGTTGCTTCCTAAGCAGTATCAGATGGTATGGGTAATAACATGGAGGAACGATTGATACGACCTGGGAGTGAAAGAGCAAGGTTAGTTCGATAGGGACGTGCAACTTTAAGCTTTAAATTTGTCTCGTCATTAAATCTTTTCTCTTTTCATTCGTCTCTTTCTTTCTTTTATTTGCGTTTTTTTTTCTTTTTCTTCTCTTATTTATTTTTCATTTGTTTTTTTTTTTGTTTTTTGTTTTTTTACTTTTATTCTTTTCATTGCTTTTGATCGAGTTTTTTGCATTTTTTTTTATTTGAGATATTGACGGGGCGCCACAATGAGATGTAATGGTTAACAAGCTAGTTTCGCTTGAATCATTAGCATCGAGTAGTGAGTTCGATCCTCACTGGTTGTTTCTTACTTTCGGCCTTGTGTCACATCTAAGCTACGTTTAGAAAATCACCATTCGAGATTTTTCAGGTTCTTTCTTTCTTTGCCTTTCGCGTTTCCTTTATTCTTTCTTTCTTTTTTGTTTTTCTTTTTTTGTCTCTTTCATTCTCTCTCTCTTCTTTCTTTCTCTTTTCTTTCTTTCTTTCTAGTTGTCTACATCATATCTCTTTTTGTTTTTCTTTTAATGTTCATTTGCTTTCTATATTAGCATTTAGTTTTTCTTTCTTTCTTTTTCTTTTCTTTCTCTCTTTTTCTTTCTTTCTTTCTTTCTCACTTTTTGTCTCTTTTTTCTTCTTTTTTCTTTCTCTCTTTCGTTCTCTTTTTATTCTTTCTTTCTCTGTTTCTAATTATTTACAGCATATCTTTGTTTTTCGTTTAACGTTTCTTTGCTTTCTTTATTAGCATTTAGTTTTTCTATTTATTTTTCTTCTTTCTTCCTTTCTTTCTTTTTTTCTTTCTTTCTCTCTTCTTTCTTTCTTTACTTCTCTTTTTCTTTCTGTCACTTTTTTCTTGTTTCTTTTTTCTTTATTTTTCTCTTTCTTTCTAGTTGTCTACTTCATGCCTCTTTCATTGTTTTTATTTTCACGTTTCTTTGCTTTCTTTGTTAGCAATTAGTTTTTCCTTCCTTCCTTCTGTCTTTCTTTCTTTTTCTTTTCTTTCATTCTTTCTTTCTTTTTCTTTTTTTTTGTTTTTATTTCACGTTTCTTTGCTTTTTGATTTGCATTTTCTTTTTCTTTCTTTCTTTCTTTTTTCTTTCTTTTTTCTTTTTCTCTCTTCTTTTTTCTTTTTTCTTTCACTCTTCGGTCTTTATTTATTTATTTCTCTCTTCTTTCTTTCTTTCTTTCTCTCTTTTTGTCTCTTTTTCTTCTTTTTTTTCTTTTTTTTTTGCTTTCGTTCTCTCTTTCTTTTCTTCTTTTTTCTTTCTTTCTCTCTTTCTAATTATTTACATAATATCTCTTTGTTTTTCTTTTAACGTTTTTTCTTTCTTTCTTTCTTTCTTTCGTTTTCTGTCTTCTTTTTTCTTTCTTTTTCGTTCCCTCTTCTTTCTTTCTTTCTTTCTTTCTTTCTCTATCTCTCTTTCTTTCTTTCTTTCTTTTTTGTTTTCCACTTTATACCTATTTTCTAATTGTTTTTATTTTCTCGTTTGTTTGCATTCTTTATGTATATTTTGTTTTTCTTTTATTGTATTTGTTTTTCTCTGTCTCCCTCTCTTTCTTTTTCGTTCTTTTTTTTCTTTTCTCTTTTTCTTTGTATTTTATTTTTCTTCGATTTTATAACTTCTCTTCTTTCTTTCTTTCTACTTTATCTTTTCTTTATTGTATTATTTACATATTACTTGCATTATGTTTCTTTTTAATTTTTTCTTTCTTTCTTCCTTTCTTGTATTCTCTCTATTTTCGCTTTTCTTTATTTCTTTCTTTCTTTCTTTCTTTGTATTTTATATTATCTTTCTTTCTTTGTATTTTATATTATCTTTCTAACTTTATCTTTTTCTTTCTTTTTTATTTTTATTTATTTTCTTTTGATCCTCACCTGTCTCTTCCTGCAAGTTTTCTTCTATCATTTTTCATTTCTCCAGGGCATTTTCTTTTTTTTTTCTGTCTTTCTTTTTTTCTTTCTTTCTTTATTCTTTATCCCTTGCTGCTTTTTACACTGAACCGCCATTCCACCAAACAACGTTCACTCAGATTTTCTATTTATCATTAGAATTTAAACGTGATATTTAAATTACTTTTCTTTCATTTATTTCATTTGTTCACACAATCCCAATCTAAAACATTTTTTGAAAAAGAAATCATCGTTCTTTCGCCATTCAGACGCCATTAGCGCGTTCTATAAACAATATTTCCTCATAACAAGCAAAAGTCAATGTATTATTAATGTTTTAGCGATTAAGGAAGTCGTTTTACAGACAATTCATTCGCAGTTACAAATCATCTACAATTTAGGATCATTCGTGATGATGCCGTGGACGCCTTGAAATGCGACTGCATTTAAGGAAAAAAAAAATTAAAATAATAAAAGAATAAAGACTGAACCTGGCCGGTGGATCCTTATTTTTTAAACTTTGAGCATCAGGAAGAGACAGCTGAAGTTCCTGGGACATGCAATGAGGAAGGAGAGCCTGGAGAACCTGATACTGACTGGACAGATAGAAGGAAAGAGAAACAGAGGAAGGCAGCGGATAACATATTTGCAGGGACTGATCAGGTGGATGACGGAACGGGGGTTGCCAGGAGCAACAGGAGCAAACATACTAAGAGCCACAAGGGATAGGGAGACGTGGAGAGCCATGATCGCCTACGTCCTGAAGGGACAGGGCACATAGAAGAAGAAGAAGAAGAAGAAGAAGAAGAAGAGTAACCTCGTAACATGTTGGGGCGGGTAGGCAGGTTCGATTCCAGCTTGGAAGCACTTTTTTTTTTTATTATTAAGATATCTCGAATACACAACCGGTTTTCTATACCATAATTCGAACAAACATGCCAATGAATATATTGTTCTAGCCCGCCATGTATAATAATGTATTCTTCCTCAGCAATGACTGTGCACCCTAATATTTTGTGGCCAATTTCTTTATTTGACTATACTTCTGAGATGAGGTCCTGGGCATGACGGTAAACTGTATTCGGCAGCAAGGCCTCTGATTAAGAGGTTGTGAGGAGCATGGAACCACTTCTTAATTGCTGTTGTTCTCAGGTCCACCCTGCTCCGGAGTGGTAGTACCTGTTAGGGTCCCAGCTATGGGCAAATAGTTAACTCCCAAATTGGGGTCAAAACATTATGAAAGTATAAATATAGACTTTTATAGAAACATATGCATTTTAAAGGAAAATATACATTTCTGAAGGAAAAATATTACCAACAATATATTTTTGAATGAAAAATTATTACCATAACACATTTTGGAAGGAAAAAAATTACTCTCAGCAAAACATTTTTGAATACAAAACGAGTAGACATTTTCAGTTTTCAAAAGTAAAAAAGAATAAATACAAAACATTTTCATGAAAATCTTACTAAATCAACCTTCTTACTATAACCAAGGATGTGCGTTGTGGCGCAGTGGATATCGGCTCGGAACGAGAAATCGGGGACCCGAGTTCGAATTCCAGTTGAATTCTTTGCATTCACTTACGCGCAAATACCCTTGGGAAAGGTATTAATCCGTCTCTTCCCTCCAGTTATGGGTTAAATAATAGGACAGATTGGGTTCTATAGCCTTGGTCGGCAACCAGTCTACTGCAGAAAGCAATGGCAACCTACTGCAGGATAATCTTCTGCCCAGTCAGTCATGTCTCTTTCGAGACATGATCGCCCAAGCGTGTATCGCGCATGGCACTTAACTGACTGACTATAACTAAACATTAAAAAAAATAACTTAAGACCCCACATTTTTGGCATTAAATAACCCACAGAGGTGTTGATATGCCATTAAACAAAACTCAAACTCAAACTCAAACTACTGAGATGAGGTAGTATTTACACTGTTCGGACTGTTGTTCTCATATTTATTGTCATATTCACGACATTTCGGCAGTTGTACGATCCGGCCTTCTTCAGGTCCCAGGAATTTAGAACTGAAAACTTTATTTCGATCATTCTCATTCCATGTGCGTTGCAACTTTTGACTGCCATTACGTTATCTTCTTTTAACTCTACACTTTATGCTATTTGTTCACCACTGCTGTAGCCAGGTATTGAACTCATAACTCATTGGTCCAAGTCACTGTAACTAACCAACACATAACGCAATGGATATAGGCGTTGGTTAGAGCTGTGAGTTCAATACCTGGCTACAGCAATCATAACTTAGAGAGTTGAGTTAAAGGGAGATAACTATATGGCATCCGTAAGTGTCATTGCACATGGAATGAGAATGATATACCTTAGTGATCGAAATAAAGGATTCAGTTAATAATTCCTAGCACCTGAAGAAGGTCGGGGTCGACAACGGCCGAAACGCCGTGAACATGGTATTAAAGATGAGAACAACAGTTTGAACAGTGTAAATAAAGTAAACTTATTTATGTGTCATTTTCTCTCAGGATGTAGACGATCATAGCTCTTCGCAATTTTCTGTCCATTGAAACACTTGATAAACTTTCTGCTATTTCTCCCAAAACTTTTTTCCGCCATTATTATATAATCAAGCTCACCAAGTATGTTATGCGTTGTTTTCCTCTGTCCCTCTTACTTTCCAACTGCCATGTGAGTATTAGATTTTACAAGCCTTTCTTCCTCATTATTATACTCCAGAAACCTAAACTGGCCCTTCCTTATGTTAAATATTATTTTTATTTTTTGTTTTTAATCGTATCACCCCGAGCAAGGCGGTAACGCCACTGATGTGCAGTGGGCTACGTAATAGTGAAAAGATTGGAAAAGTGAAAACCGGAAACCACATCCTAAACAGGGAACAAGGGATGAGCCTCTTAACTTGTTCAATAGACGTGGGTGGAGTGTGCTTGTTTGTTTCTATTTTTTCCCAAAACTTCGTTATTACTCACATTTTTTAGTCCACGGTATCCTCAGCATCCTTCTGTGGAACAACACTTCAGAGAGCGTTCAGCACTCACGTCCACTTTAGTAGTTTACTGCCCTTTTCTTTGTTTCTAGCGAATTGTTTTTAATTCTTTGGGTCAAGTCACCGAATCTAACCAACGATTTTATCCACTGGGCCATTAATTGTGAGTTCAATACCTGCCTACAACATTGTTGAACAAAAACGTAAAGAGTTGAGATAAAGATATAACTAGTACATGACTCATGGAACGAGAATAATCTATTCCAATGATCGAAATAATTGGTACAGTTTCAAATCACCTGAAGAAGGCCGTAGCGTACAGCTGTCGAAAGGTCGTCAATATTACAATAAAGATGAGGACAACAGTCCGAACATTTTAAATTATATATATATATATATATATAAGTCCAGATGAAGAAAAACAAAACTTTTACAGTTCCTAGTTCTCCGGCATTTACTTTTTTTTCTTTATAAAAGAGCAAAATACAATAAATATTGTAGAGCATAATATAATTAATGCTATATCATAACATTGCCTAATGACGAGATAGAAATCTCGAAACATAGAAATTTCCATGTCGCAATGTAATTTTAATAAAAAAAAATATAATTATATATATATATATATATATATATATATATATATATATATATACCAGCGATAAAAAATAATTTCAAATTGTCGTTTGTTTATAACCAGTTTCGTTAATCTTCGTTAAATTCCGTAATATATATATACACACACACACACACACACACACACACACACACACACACATATATATATATATATTTTTTTTTTTTTTTTAATCATTTCACCCCGAGCAAGGCAGAAACGCCACTGATGTGCAGGGGGTTACATAAATGTAGAAAGATTAATTAGAAAAGAGTGAGGAGTACAAGCTAGTTAGAAAGGAACAATAGAAAACTGAGAAAGCAGGTGCAATGACAGGTACATGGGCGGAGAGAAAGGGAAGGTTATACAGGGGAGGGGAGAGAGCTAGAGGCCAGTGGTTAGTAGGTGAGTATTAACTTTGCTTTTAAATTTCTGGAGGTCGTAGCCGTCAGGAAAGCAAGAATACGAGAGTGAGTTCCACAGGCGGGAAGTGCGAGAGAGGAAGCTGCAGGAGTAGAATTGTCGTCTGCGTTTGGCTAACCTGACTGTGAATGGGTGGGACCCAGTTGCCAGTCTGGTTGAACGGGTAAACACCTGTTGAGGAGGCATATAGGAGTACAAAAAATTTATCTCTTTAATAGAGAAGATTCATGCCGACTTCAATGTTTCGTGAGGACACCGTCATGATGCTTTCACTCATCAGGGCTGTCAAATAAAAGCATCTTTTAAAGAAACAAACTTTTTGTACATATCAACGCTCTATACGATAAGAAACCTTCTTACCAAATACATTTTATCAGTGAAAAATAACAACCTTAGCGCTAAATACTGTCCCAGTTAATCCCCAAATACATATATATAGGCGGTACAAACCCTGGATGGAATTGATAAATAATCCTGGATAAGGTTGGTAAATAATCCAGGAGGATCCTAGTAATATCGTTAAAATATTAAAACTGATCCAATAGAGAGCTTAATGTAAATCAATTTAATTTACAGACCGGATATTTATTTATTTATCTGTAAATTTTTCCTCATTCTTTGTTTAAACGGTGTTGACAAAGCATGTCTTAAACTAACATGTTGAAAATGTCTATTTCCCTTCTAAATTTTAACTTAATTTACATATATATATATATATAATTTATATTTTCAAACAAGTAAATATAATATTAAAGTTGTAAATTCCATTTCCTTAATCTGCGGAACTTTCCATTATATATATATATATATCACCTCAAAGGTTATATTTCGTGGATACTCGCATTTTAAATAGACGCTCTGATTTTATTTTAAATAGTGAGTATTGCGCCAAGCGAGCTGCGTATTCAAGAAATCTTAATGTAGAAAATGCGCTCTCCGGCAGGGTTCGAACTATCTTCTCCCTTTGTAGGAGAAACCCACACACCAGTTGCCTGTGTATAGCGTAAATGCTGCTAAACCTGTAATAGAAATCGATCGGTATTTCTCGCTGTGTTCCGATATCAGACAAGTCATCAGTTTCCAACCCTCGGCTACGGTTGATGCCAACCAATCTTCTTTGTCTATTTCCTCCACGCGGTGTCAGGATTTGTTGTTTGTTAGTTTTTTCAGTCTTTGAAACGTCGACTTCAACATGACTTCTTGCTGAGTTCAGCGTTGCGACAAACTCGTGTCATCTGAGTTGCAAGAATTAGCACAGATAAACGAAAGTGAATGTTTATAATTATATGGTCTATTGGTATAACTTGAGGCGCCAGCCTCAATATCATAGACAAGCTTGCAATTAAAACGTGGTTATCTAACTTTAAGAGGGTTCTCCAGTCAAGTGGGTGGCTTTTTTGCTTTTTTTATTTTTTAATTTTTTATTTTTTATTTTTTCGTTAATGACTCAGCTTACCGGTCTTGTTAGGATGGGCAATCGGGACGTATAACGACTCTATTGGTGCAGTCTGTGCTATGGGGGGTCTAGCAAACAGTGGAACGAGGACGTGTGGGTATGGCATGAACATGTTTATTACTGATAAGTCTTATCGTAGATCAGTATCAAATGGTGTGCGACGAGAGCGTAACAGTTTAAGCACTTATCTGTCTTTAAGGAAACAATTCATCTTTATAAGATGTTATTTTGGTTGGGGGGCGAGTGTTATGTGCATAGCGGAAAGGAACGACAGGGTATTAATTAGACCGTATATATCGTGATATATAACAATTGGTAACTTGCAGGTGATTGTCATTAACAGTGACACAACCAAGAAAGCATCACATAAAAAATATTCATCATTCTTCTTTCGCATTCTATAGTATATGCTATATTAGTGTTGGCCAAACCGCGGCCTGGGAGCCACTTGCGGCTCTTTGACCGTTAATATGCAAATCGTGAAAATGTGTTGACTGAACCCCTTTTATCACAGGTAATATAAAACCAGTGTTCTGGTGTGGTGGAAATCGTTTCGCAACGAGAAACCGGAGAGCCGAGTTCGAATTCCAGTCGAATTCGTTACATTCGCTTACGCGCAAATACCCTTGAGAAAAATATTAAACCACCGTTTCTCCCTCCAGCTATAGGTTAAACAGCAGGATAGGTTGGGTTCTAAAGCCTTAGTCGGCAACCAGTTTACCGTAAAAGGTAATGGCAACCTACTGCAGGATAATCTTCTGCCCAGTCAGTCATGTCTACTTCGAGACATGATCGCCCAAGTGTGTATCACGTATGCAATTAACTGACTGAACGCAGGTTAGTAAGCCCAGGAATGCTATTAGTAAGAAATAAATATATGCAAGTCTTAAAGTGAAGTCGTTGGAAATAGTATATCTGTGTATATTATAAAAAGTAATGGCAACCTACTGCGGGAAAATCTTCTGCCCAGTCAGTCATGTCTCTTTCAACACATGATCACTAACGTATGGCACTTAACTGACTGAATATTAAAAGTAAATATGAAAAATTTCAGGATTTATAATTATTTAAATTAATGTGAATTAAGATGCTATTGGATTAAAATGTAAGTTTAATGTTCATGTTGAGTAAAATATTTAAGAATTTAAATATTAAATTTTTAATGTTCATGTTGAGTAAAATATTTAAGAATTTAAATATTAAATTTAATGCTATATCCGAGTGAGGCTTCGTTCTTTAACACATCACGAATAACATTCGTTATTTTTCTCAAGGGTATTTGCGCGTAAGCGAACGTAACGAATTCGACTGGAATTCGAACTCGGCTCTCCGGTTTCTCGTTGCGAAACGATTTCCACCACACCAGAACACTGGTTTTATATTACCTGTAATAAAAGGGGCTCAGCCAACATTTTAACTAAAAAAATAACAACTTTTAGACAAAATTCGGGTTTGTTTATCAACATAGTCTCCTTCTAGAATGATACACTGCTTTCAATGCTTCTCTAACAGTTCGATGCCTTTTTTGTCGAATGATTTGTCTTTGGCCTCAAAATAAACCTTAGTTTCCGATATCACTTCTTCATTGGAGGAAAATCTCTTTCTCTGATGCATTCTTTCGAGGTCTTCAAACAGCCAATAGTCGCTGGGGTCCAAATCTGGAAAATAGGGTGGATGCATAAAAAATTCGTATATGCCATTCATATAGTTTTGCCATCGTTCGGATCAACTTGTGACACGGTTCTACTTCATTTAAGGCCGTTTTTTGGGCGATTACTTCCGTCAAACTGACCAATAGTACTATATAATATTCGCTATTGATGGTTCTTCCTTTCTCAAGGTAATTGATGAACAATATACCTTGCGCATCCCAAAACAGGGGAACCAAAACCTTGCCTGTTTATGTTTGCGTCTTTGGTCGCTTTGGACGGCTTTCACCTGCTGCTGCCCACTCAGCTGACTGCCGGTTTGGCTCCAGAGTGAAGTGTTAGATCCATGTTTCACCCATTTACGCAAGACACCTTCATGTTGTGTTGAATCAGCAGCAAACAACACTCTAAAGTGTCAACGCGTTGTTATTTTTGATTGACTGTGAGCAAATACGTCATCTACTTTGAACACAGGTTTCTCATTGACAAAAATGTTCATGCAAAATGGTAAATACACTGCCTTCTGATATGTCCAACTCCTCTGCTATCTCACGCAGCTTCGCTTTATGATCCGCCAAAACGTGTGTGTGTGTGTGTGTTTTCCGGGACAACTACCGATTTTGGGCGACCTGAGCGTTCAGCATCATTTGCGTTTGTCGCATACCACCACTAAACACTTTTTTTCCGACAGAGCAGTGACCGAATAACTCTTATCAATTCAGTCAGTGATACACGCTTTTGGGCGACTATGTCTCAAGTGGGTAGAAGATTATCCCACGATAGGTTGTCATTGCTTTCTGCGGTAGACTGGTTGCCAGCCAAGACTATAGAATCCAATCTGTTCTATTATTTAACCCATAACTAGAGGGAAGAGGGTATTTGTGCGTAAGTGAATGCAAGGAATTCAACTGGAATTTGAACTCGGCACCCCAATTTGTTGTTCTGAGTCGATATCCACTGCACCACAACGCACATCCAACATCAAAATATATAGTAGTTTATTATTTGATTTTATTCCCAACTGAGATTAATTTAGGTTAGGTTTATGAGTTTACAGCCATTTTTTTCTATCTTTGGGTTACTAAATGTCGAATATACGTCTCAATAAGTCCAATATTTATCTGACCCCTAAACCTTATAGACTCAAAAGCGACAAGTATGTATGTCAATAAATGTACATAGACTCAAACATACTCAACCAATATTTACTTAACTCCAAATGAAGTTGATGCTAACAGATGCAAAAATAAACCTAACCCCAACCATGACAATGCTTTTTAAATCAAATAAAATAGTCAATATTTATCTAACCCCAAACCAGACAAATGGTTCTTTTTCTTGTATGTGCCCTGTCCCGTCAGGACGTAGGCGATCATGACTTTCCACGTCTCACTATCCCTGGTGGCTCTTAGCACACCTTCTCCTGTTACACCATGCAACCCTCGTTTCATCATCCACCTGATTAGGTCCTTCAAATATGTTATCCATTGCTTTCCCCTGTCTCTCCTTCCCTGTATCTGGTCTGTCAGTATCAGGTTCTCCAAGCCCTCCTTCCTCATTGCATGTCCCAGGAACTTCAGCTGTCTCTTCCTGATGCTCAGTATTAGTTTTCTTTTCGTTTCCATCATTTCTAGGACTTCATCATTGCTCACATGCTCGGTCCATGATATTCGCATCATCCTTCTGTAGAACCAGATTTCAGTTGCTTCAAGTTTTTCCTTCGTCTTCGATGATATTTTCCAGCCTTCACTGCCATATTGAAGAACTGACATCACATAGCAATCCAGTTCTCTCTTCTTTGTTTCTATCGAAATTGTCCTGTTTCTTAATACTTTACTAAACTTCTGGAATGCTTCCTTCACCATGCCAATTCGCCTTCAGATCTCTGTGTCACACTTTCCGTCTTCTGTTAGAACACTTCCCAGGTATTTAAATTTTTTACCTGCCTGATTTTTGTATCCCCCACCTGTATTTGGCATTTTGGATTGTACTTATTGCTGATGACTATGCATTCGGTTTTCTTGCAGTATTTGTAGTCCTTTTTTGTCACTCTCTTCAGCTACCTTTTGTAGGAGGTTTTGTAGTTTCTTTTCCGTGTCCACAATCAACACTGTATCATCTGCGTATCTTATGTTGTTCAAATTGTGGCCTCCGAAATACTGGCATAACATCTATGGGCCTCAAAATATTCTCGCTGTACAAGTTGAATAGATCTGGTGAAAAGACACATACTTGTCTTACGCCCCTTTCTATCTTTATACATATGCTGTATTCATTACCTCTCCGTATGCAGGCAATTTTCTGCCAGTAGAGATTCTTGATTACTCTGATCTCTTTCCCAAATATGTCGAGGCTGCTGAGCATCTCCATCAATTCTTTGGGGCGAATTGGCATGGCAAAGGACGCATTCCAGAAGCTGAGTAAAGTATTAAGACACAGCAAACCTTCGCTAGAAACAAAGAAGAGAGTACTGGATTGCTATGTGATGTCAGTTCTTCAATATGACAGTGAATATTGGACAGTATTATCAAAGATGAAGGAAAAACTTGAAGCAGCTGAAATGTAGTTCTACAGAAGGATGCTGCGGATATCATGGACCGAGCATCTGAGCAAAGAGGAGGTGTTGGAAAGAATGGAAACGAAAAGGAAATTAATATTGAGCATCAGAAAGAAACAAGTGAAGTTCCTGGGACATGCAATGAGGAAAGAGAGCTTGGAGAACCTGATACTAACTGGCCAGATAGAGGGAAAAAGAGACAGAGGAAAGCAGTGGATAACATATTTGAAAGGTCCGAGCTGGTGGATGACAGATCGGTGGTTGCGAGATGTTACATGGGAAAGCGTGCTAAGAGCCACCAGGGAAAGGGAGACGTGGAAGACCATGATCGCCTACATCCTGAAAGGATAAGACACATAGAAGAATAAGAAGAAGAAGAAGAAGAAGGTCTTCATCTGTCTTAGATTAACTTAGCTAGTCTCAATCGCTGACCCAAGCAGACTATACAATATCCCTTACACCAAAACATCACATTCTTACATACCGTTCTTGCTACAAACACCATAATGCCTCAAAGACTCTGAAAATCTAATTAATTCTATTTGTACAATTTGTCTGTGGGGAGTAGGGAATAACATTTAAAATTAAAACCCCAATGAATGCTTATACAATGGATAATACTATTTACAAAAACTAAACAAATATGTTGTTAGTAGTAAAAACTTCCCACAATCCTTAATTGTGACAGAAACATCAGCGGTTGTGGGGACTGGGGTACTTTTGTTCTCAAGCCCACTCGTACGCGTCCGGGCTCCCCACCTTAAAAACCGGCCTTGTGTCACAACTCGCACCACTGGGAGAGTAGGGTAGAATAAACTAACTTAATTAAATAATGACCTACTGTCGTACTTATAATTATCATTTTAATATATTGTTAAAGATGTTAACTCCAAGTATTTAACGATGCAATAATTTTCAGGCGTGTTTTCAAAGTTGTAGTCATCGTATGGAACTTAAATTAATAACTTGCGAATTATGATTCATTTCATTATCAAATATGAAACCGAGAATATTTTCGTGGCTATTTTTCGTAGTTATTAAAAAAAAAAGTAAATTTAATAAAATTCTATTCCTAAAACTTGAGTAAATTATTAGGTTATCCCAAAAGTTCGTAAACACTTGCAAAAAATTGAAATTTTACTCGCCAAGTAATCTAAGGTTATCAGAAAACTCTTGTAAAAAATTGAAATTTTACTCACAAAAACAACAAAAATTATTGCTCAAAATAAAGACCATCATTTTCCAAGACTTTCTGCCATCAATCTGCAAGCTTTCGGATCTGGTCAAAGTACCATTCAGCCGGCTTCGAATCAAAGAATTCTTGACACGCTTCCTCGACTTCATCAAACGAGGCGAATCGGCGGCCCTTCGGAAAGTGTTGCATTGAGCGGAAAGGCCGTAATCTGATGGAGCACAGTCAGGATTGTAGGCTGGATGTGGCAGAACCTCAACGCCGTCCAGCTCTTCAAATTTGTCTTTGATCTTCCTGGCAGTGTGTGGCTTGGCATTGTCCTGCTGTATCAAAGCGGGCTTTCGGTTGATCAGACCCGGGTACTTTTTTTTCAACTTTTCGTAGACCCGCTCAAGTTGCTGACAGTAAAGTTCGGCACTGATGGCACGACCATTCGGAACCAACTCAAAATGCACGATTCCTTCAAAGTTTCACCAAACGCAAAACATGACTTTCTTGCCGAATAGATCTTGTTTTGGAACCAACGGTGTTTCTTGCCCTTTCTGAACTCATCGCTTGTCTCGATTGTTCTGGACCAGATAGACCCATTTCTCAAGTGTTTACGAACTTTTAGGACAACCTAATAATACTCCATATGTTTATATGGGTTCCTTGATATTCTATCTCCTTTTCACTATTTCTATTGTAATCACTTTTAGTTCTCCGATTGTGTCATTACTTGCGTTGGTTTTAATAGCTTTACAGAGATCTTTACTTAAAGATTCTCCTACATTCTCATGTCTTAATCATAGACTATGTATTTTCTATTGGATTATTATATGCGATGTTATAGACGCGTTGCCGTGTCGTTAGAATGCTTATTTCTGACCTTGAAGCAATTTGTCCGGAAAGTGACTTCATGGTGTGATCGGTCTGGAGAAGTTGATTTCAGCGTGAGGTACCTTTGGAAATTTGCCTGAAAACCATAGCACGCCTTATATTAGTTACTAGCAGTATAGCCCGGCGTTGCTCGGGTGTAATGAAAGCTTTAAAATGGTCCTGGAGTTCAGACACTTTGGACGTTGGCACGAAAGACTAAAAAGCAATAGTTGTTTCCGGTTAAAGCGAAGCCGTAGACTGAAAAAAAATGAATGGATATAAGTCAAATTTTGATTTCCTGCTATCGATATCAAATAAGTTTTTTTCATCGTAAACTGAATTTTGAAGGCTAAATAAGTCCTCTGAGTAAATGGCATCATAGCTGACACTACGAACTACAAATATACCTACTTAGAGCCAAATCCGAAGCAAAAACTAAAATAAAAGGGCTGAAAAAATACAAACATACAGACAGATAAACAGACACACACACAAAAATATTGCCTTATATATATATATATATATATATATATATATTCGATTTTCTGCACTATTGCAAGAACTGCAACCTTGAAACTTCTGAATATAGTTTTTATGTCTTTGTCTATGAGTGTATCAAATTTGATTAAAATCGGACCACTCCTTCTATAACCCGATTTTTTCGATGATCGATTTTTGATATTTATCGGGGTACCTCGACACAAAAATTAGCTAAGAATACTCGCAGACGCTTATAGTACAACTGCCATTTCGGAGTCTGTAGGTAACGGATACACACACATACAGACACACACAAAGTTTCATTTATAAATAAGTTTAGATAGATGTATGGATGTGCGTGGTGGTGCAGTTGATACAAACTCGGAACGACAAATCGGGGAGCTCAGTTCGAATTCCAGTTGAATTCCTTACATTCACTTACGCACAAATAACCTTGGGAAATATATTAATCCGTCTCTTCCCTTTAGTTACGGGTTAAATAATAGAACAAAGTGGGTTCTATAGCCTTGGCTGGTAACCAGTTTACTGCAGAAAGCAATGGCAACCGACTGCGGGATAATTTTCTACCCAGTCAGGTATCACGTAACTCACTGATATATAGATATATGCTGATATATAGATATATGCTGATACTTTTACGTACATCTGTTGATTAATACCAATGTTATAGTGAAAATCTTGCTTTGCTTAATAAAATATGACAGTGTAAATATTCAAATATAACCGAGCACTTATTTGTGTGTATCATCGATTTTAGTAAAAATACAAGATAATCCTATATTTTTTCTTTCATTGATAACAATATCAGAGTGAGTAGATGTCAATTTGTGATAGCATCTTTCTTGGCTCAATTCACTCGTCAGAAACAAACATTTGACCTAAATCTAAACTTGATGAAATTGGACGCTGATCTGGGATCAAGTGTCATGTCAAGCCTCAGTACTTTATTTTATATTTCTCTCAAGAAAACCCTATCAGTTTTATTTTCTTCTATTCATTTTTTAAATATTTTTCAGATTTTTATTTTTACTCTTTTTTCATGTATCTATTGCCAGAGAAACTTTTGTGACCTTTTTTTTATTTTTTTTATAACCATAAAGTGGGGGATCAGTCTATATGTTGATTGTATGCAGAATTGATCCCTCATTTTATAACCACATAATAATAGTACAGAACATTTTTGTTATAATCCTATCCCCACAAGCAAGGCATTTTACTGCCACTGTTTTGCAGGGGGTTACATAAGAGAAAAGTTATGAGAAAGAGTGACAGGTTACAGGGGGTGTCAGGAAGCGGGTAAGAGAAGGAAGTGAATACTGAAGAGAGTAGAGTGAACGGAGAAAAGAGTATGAGAGAGAGAGAGAGAGAGAGAGGATGCAGGTTAGTGAGATAGGTGATGACTACTGACTTTACATTTAAATTTTTGGAGATTGTAGCTGTCGGGGAAGCAAGTAAAGGGAAGGGAATTCCACAGGCGGGAAGTGTGAGAAAAGAAGCTGATGGAGTAGAAATTGCGTTTACATTTTATTCGTTTCACAGTAAAAGGGTGGGACCTAGTTGCTAATCTTGTGGCTCGAGTAAATTCATATATAGGGGGTGCCGGTGAGCTGAGTTCATTTGAGCAGAAGCCGAAAAAGTATATGCAGAAGAGACAAATGAAGCCACATTGCGCCTGTCAGAAAGTGACTGTATCTGAGCTGCCAAATCGGGATCGATCACGTTACAGATTTCACTGTAAAAGGGTGGAATCTAGTTGCTAATCTAGTATCTCGTGCAAATTCGTACCTATGGGGCACCAGTGATCTAAATTCATCGGAGCAGAAGCCTTGAAAGTATTTATAGAAGAGACACAGGGAAGCCACGTCGCACCGGTGAGAGAGAGGCTGCAGGCGTTCTGCCAAGTCGGTATCGATTACATTACAGACTTTCCGTTGTACTTTGTCGAGACGCCCGAGGAGAAGAGCAGGAGCACCCGACCAAATATGGCAGCAATATTCAATGCACGGGCGGATGGTTGATTTATATTAGTGCAGGCTTGTTTCAGACGGGAAAAAATATCCTGGCCCTACACAGAAAACCGACTTTCTTAGCAGCGGTTTAACTTGTGTCAGTTTGTGAAATGTTTCGCCAAATATTTTATGGACTTTTTGATTTGCTATTTAGGGTGGGGGAGGTAAATTTAATTTCGACCCCAGCATCTCCTTCGTATATTTTCGGTTGTCAGTACCATTTTCTGGCTGATCATATCTCATCAGATAAAAATTGAGTGGTTATGATAGTCATATATTTTTCTGTTCGTATAAGTGACTGTATAAAAAAAAGTAATGGGTTATAAATTTAATCCGATTTTTATGTTGCTTCAAACATTTGTTGTCATGTCTAGTCGAGCGCCCCTGCTATTCATCTCAGTGTTCTTGACAGGCTCCAAAGGAGAATCTGTATTGTGATCGGTCCCGAGCTGACAGCTTGACATAAGCCACTTTCTCACCGGCGGAATGTGGCTTCCCTCTGTCTCATCTACAAATATTTTACGGCTTCTGCTCCGACGACCTTAGCTCACTGACGCCCTCGCCACAAAAATTTACTCTTGCAACCAGACTGGCAACAAGGTCCCACTCATTTACATTTAAATCTACCAAATGCAAACAGTACTTCTACTCCATCAGCTTCTTTTCCCGCACTTCCCACCTGTGGAATTCCCTTCCATTTACTTGCTTCACTGACGGCTACAATCTCCAAGAATTTAAATGTAAAGCCAATAGTCATCACCTATCTCACTAACCTGCATCCCCTCTCTCTTTTCTCCGTTCACTCTACTCTCTTCAGTATTCACTACCTTCTCTTACCCAGTTCCTGACACTCCCTGAAACCTCTCACTCTTTCTCTTAAATTTTCTCTTATGTAACTCACTGCAAAACAGTGTCAGTAAAATGCCTTGCTTTCTGATTATTATAGATTGGCACTATTGTATTGAATAATTTCCATTAACTTTGTTTTTGATTTATGAAAATATAATTACTTATTTTCCTATATTACGGGTATGCAATGTCAATTCCCATCTTTTACCCTCTTAACTCCAGTCCTTCTTTCGTCCTTTCCACATCACCCCGTTTTCCTTTCTCATTCTACTTTTGCAGCTGTCTTCACACCGGTATTTCCATCATTCTATTACCCTTTCTCTGACACCCCCAGTAACTGGTCCGTCTTTCTCTTCGCTCTCCTCCTGCTTAAACTTTCACTCTTCTTTTATGTATCCCCCTGAGCGTCAGTGACGGTGCCGACTTGCTTGGGGTGAAACGATTAAAACAAAATTCGAAATAGACGCCTCGTTTTTATTTTAAACACTGTATTATGCATAATTTCTCGATTGAGCAGGTTGAAATCCGTAACATACACTATTTAAAGTTCAAGCTTGTTTATGGTTGTGTGTGCGAAAACTTTCGCCTGTGTCTTTTGTGATAAGTTTTGCTTGAGTCATATACGAAATCATCGTACTAGTGTACCGACCAACTACGAAATGGCACTAAATACTATCAATTCATGTCACATTTGTAGAAAAGGGTGCAAGTCATCCGGTTAGCTGAAGAGACACGCAAACATTGACAAAAATGAACAATGAACGACGACGATGAACTAATGACAATAAAATGTGCGTGTCATCTGTCTGCCAAGTTTGTTCTAATTTTTCTGTCCAGATAAAAAAAAAAGTGACAAGGGCTTGGTGTAGTTGTCACGAAAGACCTCTAGTGGTTTCTATGGCGGCATCTCCCGACCCACCAGGCTACTGGTTTACAAACCTACCGTCCTCTCAGTTTTGCTACATGGCAGTAAGACGTGACACATTAGAAAAACCATCGCCACCCGCGTTCATGTTTGTGAGTCTAGCGTTCAATGAGGAGGATCGCTCATCGCCGTGTTCACTGGCTCGGTCACATCCTTTAAAAACCTGATGACCAGGGGTAATGATAGCACACGTTAGGATCCCAACTACGAGAAAATGGCGAACCCACAAGCAAAAACAATATATTATGAAAGTATAAAAATACATTTTTCATTTGTCTATATTTCTGAGATGAGGTAGTATTTACACTATTTACATTATTTGGACTATTGTCCTCGTCTTTGTTTCCATTTGTACGACGTTTCAGCCATTGTACGCCCCGGTCTTCTTCAAGATCTTGGAATTTCGAACCGAAACATTTATTTCGATCACTGGGGTACATCATTCTCATTCCTTTGTGCGAAACCTCTTTGGAAGTCGTGAGTTAGCTCCCTCTAACCCTCTAAGTTACTTGTTCATCACTGCTGTAGCCTGGTATTGAACTCACAACTCTTTGAGTTAAATCTCTGGAACTAACCAACGTCTATATCTACTGGGCCATGTGTCCTTAAGGAATGAGAATGATATACCTCAGTGATCGTAACAAAGGGTTCGGTTGAAATTCCTAGAGTATTTGAGTTTGAGTTTTGTTTAATGTCATATCAGTCTATGTGGGTTTTTTAATGTCAAAATGGTGGAGTTTTAAGGCTTTTTTTTATTCATGTTCGCTTATAGTGAGAAGGTTGATTTAGCCAGATTTTAATGAATTTTTTTTGTTTTCATTCCTTTTTATTTTAGAAAACTGAAAATGTTTTCTATTTATTTTGTATTTAAAAATGTTTTGTTGAGAATATTTTTTTTCTTCAAAATGTATTGTTGGTAATATTTTTCCTGCAAAAGACTATTTTTATGTATATATTTCTATAAAAGTCTATTTTTATACTTTCATAGTGTTTTGATCCCAGTTTGGTGGGGTAACTATTTGCCTATAGCTGGGACCATAAAAGGTGCTACCACTCCGGATCAGGGTGAACCTCAGAACAACAGCAATTAAGAGGTGGTTCCATGCTTCTTACAACCTCCAAATCAGAGGCCTTACTGCCAGATGTAGTTCACCGTCATGCTCAGGACCAATGGAAGTTTAGGCTAAAAAAAGAAATTAACATGAGAATAGTATTTCATGTTGATGCACCTTCTGCAATAATGCAGATTTGTGTATCCTCCATATCCTACTTCTTCATCTTAGTTACATTCAGTAACTACTTATTTGAGTGGCTCTTAGGTCCTGTATTCAGTGAACATTAGTAAAGGAAAAAGTTAAACATATTTGGTATTCTTCCTCGCCTGTTGGGATTGATTCTTCTAAATCTTATGTACCGTGTCCCGTCGGTATATGAGATCATGGCTCTCCTCAGTTACCTGTCTTTTGTAGCTTTATGTAAGGCATGACGTTTTATTTTCTTTCCTCATCTTTGTCTTGCCAACCATTTAAACAATCTTGTTAGGTCGGTTATACAATGCTCTTCTCTGTCTATAGTGACTTCAGTATGTTCTTGTGAGTGTCAAATTCTCCAAACGCTGTTTTCTTTGTTTTGTTTTCTAGAAATTTCAACGTACTGATTCCATTTGATTTCATTTTCTCTAAAACTAGGTCACACCTATTATTTTCATTATTCTTCTGCAGAACCACATTTTGTTGCCTAAAATCTCTTCTTCATTAGTGACGAGATTGTTTAGCATCCACTACCATACAGGACGACCGATTACACTTTCAGTTACACTGATACACTCTTGGGCGATCATGTCTCGAAGGAGACATGACTGACTGGGCAAAAATTTTTTTTGGAGTAGGTTGCTATTAATTTCTGCATAGATTGGTTGTCAACCAAGGCTATAGAACCCAGTATAACTTAATATTTAACCCATAGTCGGGGGAGAAGCTGCGGGTTAATACCTTTCCCAAGTGTTTTTTTTATTCCTTCTAACGAAAATTTTCACTATTCTTCTGCAGAACCACATCTTTTTGCTTAAACTTTCTTCTTCATCCGTGACGAAATTGTTCAACGTCCATTACCATATAGGACGACCGATTTGACATAGTCATTTAAAGTGATACACTCTTGGGCGATCATGTCTCGAATGTGACATGACTGACTAAGCAGAAAATTTTCTCGAAGTAGGTTGGCATTAATTTCTGTGTACACTGATTGCCATCCAACGCTGTAGAACCCGAAATATCTTGATATTTAACCCATAGTCGGGGAGGGAGAAGCTGCGGGTTAATAATTTTCCCAAGTGTACATAATACTTCTGTAAACTTTTTTTATTATTACTTCTAACGAGATATTTTCCGATTTCTTAATACTTTGTTTAGCTCTTGGAGGGCATCTTTCCCCATCGCAATGCACCTTCGGACTTTCTATCCTCTTTTAAAATGCTTCCAAAATATTTAAATTGTTGTACTTGTATGAATTTGGTAGTTCCGAATTGTGATTCGTTTTGATGTTAAATATATGTTTCATTTTGTTTCCATTTTATCTAAAACTACGTCGTTGTTCACATATTTGGTACATAGTATTCCAATCATCCGTCTGTAGAACACACACACACATACACATATATTTTCACTATTCTTTTTCTTTTTTTTTTCTATTGGAGTAGATAGTCTAAATTATCGCCCGGTTCACACTCCACCCACGTCTATTGTACAGGTGTAGAGGCTCATCCCTTGTTCCCTGTTTAGGATGTGGTTTCCGGCTTTCTCTTTTCCAATCTTTTCACTATACTTTTTCTTTTTTCTTTTTTTTTTCTATTGGAGTAGATAGTCTAAACTATCGCCCGGTTCACACTCCACCCACGTCTATTGTACAGGTGAAGAGGCTCATCCCTTCTTCCCTGTTTAGGATGTGGTTTCCGGCTTTCTCTTTTCCAATATTTTCACTATACTTTTTCTTTTTTCTTTTTTTTTCTATTGGAGTAGATAGTCTAAACTATCGCCCGGTTCACACTCCACCCACGTCTATTGTACAGGTGTAGAGGCTCATCTCTTCTTCCCTGTTTAGGATGTGGTTTCCGGCTTTCTCTTTTCCAATCTTTTCACTATTCTTTTTCATTTTTCTTTTTTTTTTTTTCAATTGGAGTAGATAGACTAAACTATCGCCCGGTTCACACTCCACCCACGTCTATTGAACAGGTTAAGAGGCTCATCCCTTGTTCCCTGTTTAGGATGTGGTTTCTGGCTTTCTCTTTTCCAATCTTTTCACTATTCTTTTTCATTTTTCTTTTTTTTTTCAATTGGAGTAAATAGTCTAAACTATCACCCGGTTCACACTCCACCCACGTCTATTGTACAGGTGTAGAGGCTCATCCCTTGTTCCCTGTTTAGGATGTGGTTTCCGGCTTTCTCTTTTCCAAAACTGTATTTGTTGCTAACGCGTCTCATCAAATGTGGACTTCTTCAAGGCTAAAAACGAAATGAATTTATTAAAACAAAGTAACTAGTAATAACATTTTGTTTTGTTATTATTAGTTACTTTGTTTTTCGAAACAACAGAAATGTGTTTCTACAGAAGGATGCTGAGGATACCATGTACCGAACATCTCTATAAATACTTTCACGGCTTCTGCTCCGATGAACTTAGATCACTGGTGCCCCCTGAATACGAATTTGCACGAGATACTAGATTAGCAACTAGATCCCACCCTTTTACAGTGAAACCGATAAAATGCAACCGCAACTTCTACTTCAACAGTTTCTTTCCTCGCACTTCCCGACTGTGGAATTCCCTTCTCCACGATTGCTTCCCCGACGGCTACAATCTCCAGGAGTTTAAATGTAAGGTCAATAGACACCTCCTAACACACTAACCTGGTCCCATTCCTCCTGACATTCTCTATGTCTAACATTAATTCCTCCTGACATTCCCTATGTCTAACATTCATTCCTCCTGACATTTCCTATGTCTAACCACTCACTTCTCTTTACCTTCCCCTATGTAGCCCCATGCGCAATAGTGGCAGTGGAATGCCTTGCTTGGGGTGAGATGATTAAAAAAAATGTGAGCAACGACAAGGTTTTAGAGAGGATGAAAACGAAAAGGAAACTTATACTTAACACCAGGAAAAGACAGCTGAAGTTTCTGTGACATGTAATGAGGAAAGTGGGCTTGGAGAATCTGATGCTCACTGGACAAATAGAGGGAAAGAGAGACAGGAGAAAGCATCGCGAGAAATATTTGATAAGGATCGCTGAGCGGGGTTTGGGAGAGATAGCAAGAAGAAAAATTTGAAAAGCGTCAAGGGATAGGGATAAGTGGAGGTCAGTGATCTCCTACGTCTTTAAAGGACGCCGCACATAAATAAGAAGAATTTGCTTTCTTTGTTTTTATTGATTTTAATGTATTTGACAACCAAACAGGAAATGATGATGGTTTTAAATGTTTGTCTTTCCTTTTTTTTCTTTTTCTACAGATGAACACTTCTTTCTTGACAAGCCCGGTCTTCTACCTGGTCTTCCAGCGGCTTGGTCAGTTTGGCGACCGATTACCTCCCCTTTAATGACAGCAGCGGCAGCAGCGGCGGCAGCATCCAGCTCTTCTGGGGAACGTTCAATCTATTCCATCTATGGCGGTTTCTATGGACTCGCCCACACGGCTGCTGTACAGTCATCCGTAGCTTTGGCGAATGTCAGCCAAGGGCGTATGGTCACGTCATCAGTAGCTAAAGACATGCTGTCTGCTTCACCCGCCACGTCCCAGTCCCAGTCAGGGACTCCGATGTCGGCAGGGGTGTACCACCCGAGTTTTTATCGGTACCACCCCTATATGATACCAGATCGGAAAGCGTTGTCTTAACAAACATTTCATTACCATGATGATCTTATAACTAATCCGTAAAGTACAGTTTAGCGCTTCATTAGTCTTAAGTTGTCCGTTTTTTTTTTAGATGACACATTTTTACTAGTCTATTCTTTATATTATTTTATTGATTTGATTCTTGTATCACAACACTCAGATCGTTGTACATTCTACGACCGTTAAACATGCAGAATAAATCGGAAGTTAAAACAATTACTATTGATATATGACCAAAATTATAATGATGTGTATCAGTTAGCTTTTGTAGCTTATCTGCTATAACTAACAATTTTCTCAAAGTTAGTTGGCACGAGTTTGAATTTCGTCAGGAGCCAATTGGTTATTTTCGATCTATGCGGCTTGTTTGACTGTCGTTATCTAATACGTAAATACCTAAGTAAAATTTAGGGCTTAATTAGCCATAAGTTTTTGGATTTTCTTAGATGAAGCATTTTTATTATCAAACATTTTTACTAGTATTTTCTTCGTCTTATTTTTGTTGCTTTTATTCTTGTATCATAAAACTCAGGTCGTTGCACATTCTACGACTCGTAACCAGGCAGAATTAATCGGAAAGCAAGCAAGCAAGCAATTATAGCTCCAAATTTAAATGGTGGTTGTCGGTTAGCTTTCGTAGCCTCATCGTTATAACTCTCAAGTCTCTCAAAGTGACTGCTCCGAGTTCAAATTTTATCAGAAGCTAGTTCGTTATTTTATTTCTATGCGGTTTGTTTGACGGTCGAAGAATATGAAACGACCTGAGCATTTCTGTAAAAACAAAAAAATGAATAATAATAATTAAATGCAACAAAAATAAGTCAGACAAATGAAAAGAAAATCATTCGCCATATTTAAAGAATCACAATTTAAATATTCCACGAAAAGTCAATTTAAATACATTATAAGAAATCGAAGACCCACGGTGGGCAATAATGTGAATAAATTGACCACGTAATTGGATTAAGGGCTTCATTTCCTCACACGGGAGAAACAGTAGGCGTAATTACACGTCATTATATTAATACAAATTTAATTATATAAATGTATATATTCATACAAACACTTATATATCGCATATCATACAGACGTGCTATTTAAATACTACGAAAAATACAAAGAATCTCTCATTGTAAAACTGATTATTTTTGCAAACACCAAACCAATATTTAATATTTTTAACTGGTTTACAACCGGAAGTCTTCGTAAAATCCAAATAAGTTTTTTAAAAAAACGAAGAGGTTTCGAAACATTTGTTTGTTGTCTTTTAATTCCTCGTTAACCGATTGCTTTCGAGGCTGTCAAGAATTTTTCATGTTCTTTGATGTCAAACAGGATATTTTTAAATGACTATTGACTCGAAAAGATACGCGGAGGAGTTGAGCTTAGTTGGAACTCCTGGGCTCCCGTTAAAACTAAATCTTTCGGAAAAGATGAAAAGAAACAATATCAAGCTTTTCGAGGGTGGTACAACTCTGAAAGCAACGAAGGATACCTATTTTTCATCAATAAGTTAAACACCTGTAGTATGCAACTCACCTCAGTTAATACAAAATTTGCACTCACAGTCTATTAAAGAGGCCACGTAAATCAGCTGGTTGACTTGGAAGATGGTCTCTTAACACCCAGTTACATATGCACGTCTTCAGTGTATGTTAGTGGCTGTCCGCGATATACAAACAGCTGATCCTATAGTGTGCATCTGTGGAACAAACAGGGTGGATACAGGGTGTCCATAAAGCTGTTTGTATTTGCGATAGAAATAATTTGTAAAAAGGATTAAAAAGCATATATATATTATTTTTAAGGTTTTATTGAAATTTTATTTACGTTTCCACATGTCTTCCATCATTAGTAATACTGTTATATATCGACAAACAACAAACACGCATATATATAAAAATATAAAGTTATATTTTTATTAATGACGATGAACCGTGTAGCATAGGGAACAGAGAATTGAGAGAGCGCGCTTCTAATGGGTTGACGGGAGTGTAGTCTTATCTGTTGTGTCTCTCTCTTCACCGGCCGATCTCTGTTGCTCCTCTACTGGCGAATCCGTGTGCCGAGGTCTTTTTATAATCTTCCAGAATCGGGACTTTTTCTTCCGGTTTTGCCTCGCCCACGCACGCCACGTAATTCTCAGAGACACCTGTTCTGTTTGCCTCTGTAGTTATTTCCGCTGCTGCCGGAAATAAGGTCAAACGACATCCGTTCCTTTCAACGACCGGAAACACCCTCGCTTGCATCAGCCTTCCTCGGGTGGGGCCAGATTGTTATATTACATTACAAACGGTAATACAATTTTGTAGTTCACTGATTTACAGTAATGCCTGAAATCACATTAGTTACTTTAACTTTCACATCTTACTTAACTAGGTTTGGTTGCAGACACAATTGTTTTCAAATGTCCCCATAAAAAAAATCTAAATCTGGCGAACGTGGAGGCCAATAAAATGGTCCATCCCTTCCGATCCATCTATTAGGAAATTCCTGATTTAGAAACTGTCTAACACGCAGAGCAAAGTGACAAAGAGCTTCATCTTGTTGAAACACTGTATTATCGTTCAACTTTAATTGTTCAAGCTGATTTTTACAGATTATTTCTATCACAAATACAAATCAAGTTATAATTTTTTAAAGGTGCACACGGACTTTATGGACACCCTGTATAAGTACTCACCTTGGCTAGTTGTAGAATCTATTTCAGAGAATGTTTCAAATCCATACATCAACAATAATTGTCGAATTCACAAGAAAAAAATATTACGTGTAACAAGCTTAGTGTTCGTCCTAGTCTGCTCGTGAAACCTTTGCACAAAATAAAGCAAGCGTGCTAAAGGTGGACTACAGTTGTGTCGAAGTTTCAAGAAAATGCAAAAGGAAAAAGTGCAATATTATCAATATTTTTAGGTTCGTTTAAGGATAACAGACCTGTTTTCTTTCGAGCAAAAATAATCACGCTGAAAAAAAAAAAAAAAAAGAACGGTTTTATTATGAGAGAGCCTTTTGCCCCATATAAATTCTACTTCATCTCTAAACAACACGCATTCACGGATATGGATATATCCCGACACGTCGACATTTACTTGTTGAAAACCAACCGAAAAAAATAAATAAAATAAAAACAATTTTATTAGAGAAAAAAAATCATTGGAAAGTGTGCTTGTCTGTTCGTAGGTAATTAATATTCGAATAAAAACTGACTCCAAAGGTGATTTTTTTCTCGAAATATGTCAGAGTTTACTCAAAATATGAAAACTAAAATACTAAGAAAATGATCAACGAATTTTATCATGTAATCAAACATTTCGAAACGCATGTTTTCCACAGATACCGTTGTCATAAGCACATACAAGATGAGTCAACGGTAATGTTATATTTCTGTGTTTATATCAATTATTATAGCTGTCAATATGATTGTTTATATTTTCTTTTACAATGTACAATAAAGTATTAGGTCGGTGCAAAAGTTTTTGACGATTTAAAATTTCATCTTGAAAACGAAAAACTGTGTGTTTTTGAAAATCTTTATTCATAAAAATAACGACCTTTGTTCTCTATAACTTGATTTAATCTGTTAACGAGCTTATAAATGCCTCGCTTGTAAAATTCTTTAGGTTTTGATGTGAAATATGAATCTAACTCATGCTCAATCTCCTCTCGTGATGTTAACCTAAGGCCATCTAAATGATTTTGTAATCCTCGAAATAAGTGATAATCCGAGGAGCTGGGTCAGGAGAATATGCAGGATGGGGCAAGATTTCCCAACCAAATTCTCCTAGATCTTTGGTCAGTAGTGCTGTGTAAGGACGAGTATTATCGTGATGGAAATGACTCCCTTTCTGCTGACTAAAGAAGGTCGTTTTCGGGTCCAAGACAGTTTTCAAACGACGAAGTTGATCACAATACAGTCTAGCAGTAATAGTTTGACTGTTGTCTAAAAGATCCCTTCAATAACCCACCATACGCTCAACAAGATCTTTTTGGGATGGAGTCCTGCTCTCGGTTGCTGAACTGGTCTTTCTACGATCGCCGACGCTTAACGTTATGGTAGAGAATCCACTTCTCATCACCTCTGACAAGCCTACCCCAAAATGGTGTCTGAAGGTGTCGGGAAACTCACAGAGTAGAGCCTGCCTCATGTGTTCTTTAGATGGAAAGAACATGGGTGAGAATATTGCAGAAAAATATCAATAATGCTTTAATAATCTGAAAGAAAAAGTTACAAATTAATCATGGTGATATGTTTAAGTAATAACAATATGCCTAAAATAAATTACGACGGTTTAAAATGCCCCTTTTACAAACCGGCAAAAACTTTTGCACCGACCTGATAAAAATTAATGAAGCATGTGTCTCTAACCATATATACGGGGGGAACTGTACCAATTTACTGTACAAAGTTACTAGCAATTTTTGAAGTGCTTTCCCACGTGATCTAGGTTCACCAATTTCTCGGTTCACACTCCTCCCCATATTTTGAACATGAATAATTGTGTACCTCTTTTTTCTTGTTTAGAATGTGGTTGCCGAGTTCTTCAAATATCTTCTTCGACCCTCTGCTTTTGACTTCTCTGCATAAACTTTGAAATTTTATCTGCTATTTATTTTTTTATTAATTTCTCTTCAATAGGAGTAGATAGGCCCGTCTTTCGTAGAGGCTTATCACTTGTTGTCTGTTTAGAATTGGATTTCAGGTTCCGTCTAAGGTCTTTTCCGTCTCTTTTACTCCCAGTGGCCCTTTTGCTTTTGAGTGGCATTGTCACCTTGCCTGGGGTGAATTGATTAAAAACATAAACTGCGTAATTGCAAATGAGCAGTAACAGGTTATCACAAACGCTCGATATCAATTTCTTCAAACCCTACATTGATTGCGATTTCGCATAGATACGAGACTGAGAACTTGTGTTAGACACCCAGTTGAAAGGCGGCGTTCGATCCACTTTCTAGGAAATCTATTAGCGAAACAAATGCTTAAAAAAAGCCAACGAAAATCAATAACCCGTAAGGTTAATTTTAACAACGTGACTTTCCAGAATATGGGGGCTACTTTTGACTCACCCTGCATATATATGCGTTCTTTTGGGGTTAAAATCACCATCTGATCCAGCGAGCTTTACCGCTAGGTTACGAAGAACGTCACAGTAAACAAAGTTCTTTAGTTAAAAAGGGAAAATACTGCCATGAGTACGGCGACGTTCTTCCCTAAAGTACGCCGAATATATATATATATATATATATATATATATATATATATACTCCTGATCAAAATTTTAAGACCACTTAAAAATCTTTAAAAAGAAATATTTTTTTACGGATAGATTTTAAACTCCTCCCACTTAAGGTTACCAATACTACAGTCCAAAAGGTTATGGAAACAAAAAGCTATATTCCAAAAATTTTATTTAGAAATTTACATTTTTATAAAATGAGGCGATTTACACATGATCAAAATTATAAGACGAGAGACAAAAATTCTACGAAATTGTACAAAAAGTGTATGAAAACATTCAACAACTAAATTTAATAATGAGTTCTACCTCCACTGCTTTTGATGACTTCAAAAATTCTGTCGGGCATGCTAGAAATAAGCGTTTCCATTAAGGTGCGGGGGATGTTGCTCCAGCTTCTGAAGATGGCTTCACGAAGTTCATTTTTTGTTGAATATTGTTTGCCATTTCGATAAACATCTCTTGTCATCCATCCTCAAACATTTTCAATTGGGTCCAAGTCTGATTAGCATGTAGAATGTCCCAAGAGATGGACCCCATTTTCTTGTAAAAAGGTCAAGGTCCGTCTTGCAGCGTGGATTGCAGCATTATTTTGTTGGAATAACCATCCATCCACACACAAACAATGGCCCTCCATCATCAATGATGCTTTTTGTAGCATGCTAACATAACCAGCCGCTGTTTGACAACCCTGCACCACTTGGAGCTCCATCGTCCCTCTGTAAGAAAAGGCACCCCATACCATTAGAGACTCTCTACCAATATGATGTGTGGAGAAAATTTCAGGAGGCATGTTTTTGTTATGCCAATATTGTTGGAAGCCATCAGGACCATTGAGATTGAATTTTTTCTCATCAGAAAACAGGACTTTCTTCCACTTCCCAACATCCCATGTTTGGTATTCACAACCAAACTTTAAGCGGTCCACTTTTGTGATGTGGAAGCAGCCGAGGAATTTGTTTACGCTTTTTATTTACCATGCCTTTTTGTCGTAAGTGTCGTCTGATGATTACGAGACTGCAATCAGCATCTGTGACTGCCTTAATTTGACTAGAAGAAAGTCCCGCCTCTTTCATAACAACCCGTCTTATTTCTTACTCAATGCAGGAGAAATTTTTTGGAGCCTACCAGAGGATTTTGCTTTTCCATAATTCTCACTGGTTCTTTAGAAAGTTGCAAATCACAGTTTTACTGCGATTTACCTTAGCTGCGATCGCCCGCTGTGACAAACCTTGCTTGTGGAATTCGAGAACGCACAACTTTGGTAAGTTTGCTTGCTTTAGGCATGGTAACACCTTTACGCAGTTTTTAGTTCAGTTAGAGATTAGCAATAATCTCTAACTGAACTAAAAACATTGGAATTACCTAAGATCTAACAATTTATACCCCTGGTCTTATAATTTTGATGATGCGTAAATCACCTCAATGTAAATTTCTAAATAAAATGTTTGGAATGTAGCTTTTTGTTTTCATAACCTTTTAGATTGTAGTATTGGTAACCTTAAGTGGGAGGAGTTTAAAATCTATCCACAAAAAAAAAATTTCTTTTACTCAAAATTTTACTATAAAAATCTGTTGTTCGTAATTTAATTACAAAAATGTATTGTCAGTAATTTTATTATAAAAATGCATTGTTAGTAATGTTCCTATAAAAATGTATTGTTAGTAATTTTACTATTAAGACGTATTGTTAATTTCATGATAAAAAGGCACACTCCCCATCAAAACTTTAAGACCACTTAAAAATCTTTAAAAAGTATTTTTTTTTTACAGATAGATTTTAAACTCCTCCCACTTAAGGTTACCAATACTACAATCTAAAAGGTTATGGAAACAAAAAAGCTACATTCCAAACATTTTATTTAGAAATTTACATTTTTATAAAATGAGGCGATTTACACATGATCAAAATTATAAGACCAGGGGTATAAATTGTTAGATCTATGGTAATTCCAATGTTTTTAGATTGTAGTATTGGTAACCTTAAGTGGTAGGAGTTTAAAAACAATCTGTAAAAAGAATATTTCTTTTTAAAGATTTTTAAGTGGTCTTAAATTTTTGATCAGGAGTGTATATATATATTCAGCTGAAATTAAAGCCAAAATACTATGTTTAGAACGGCTCATGATTAAATATAATGATATCCATTGTCTGTTATATTTAACAATATATGTTTAGAAAATTCTCTACTAACTCGATACATTACCGAGGTGTTATTCTTGGAATGTTTGCGGTTAGCAACTGAGGGGGTCGAATTTAGTTTTGACGGGACAATGTATGCTCAGACTGATGGTTATTTTTTTTTTATAAGCGTTTCACCCCGAGCAAGGCATGTCACTGCCACTACTGCGCAGGGGGCAACATAGAGTGGAGAAAGGATGATTAAATATAGGTAATGTCAGAGGGTGGGTGATAAGCGGGTAGGTATACCGAGAATGGTTAAATATTGGAAATGTCAGAGGGTGCGTGATAGGCGGGTAAGGATACCGAAAATGGTTAAATATAGGAAATGTCAGAGGGTGGTCGACGAAATCAAGGATTCAATATAATTTAATATTTGACAGGAATTTTGTTTAAAAAAATATTACATCTTAAAAATAACTGTTTCATAAATAACTAAAACACTATTTTATATTCATTTAAAAGTGCCCGCTCACGAAAGCAATTTCACAGAAAAAGTGAAAGTGAGGCCGTACGCTAATTTTGGCGATCCCTAAAAATAAAACATAAAAGTTAAACACATTCTTCAGGTAAAAAGAAATCATTTTTTTTTATTTCGACGCAATATATTCAGACTATCAACTGTCACTTTGGTATGGTTTAACTATATTTATATCGTGTCCAGAGTAAGGTAGCGGGCCAGACAAGATTCACTCGAGGGCCGGATGTGACCCGCAGACCGGGGGTGGCCGACCGCTGGTATAGAAGCACAAGCGGGAATCTTCCCGCTTATAATACATTTTTTACCTTCTTACGAAAATAAATCTGACTTGAAAATTCGTACAAATAAGAGACTTGTACCTATTAACAACAATCAGTACTTGCTGAACGTTTGTGGTGACTAATTGTTAGATTTTTAAAAAATTAATTGGTGTGTAATATATTTTGGTAGTGGCGACTATGGTGTGTGCGAAAAAGTTCGTTCGACCAGATGAAAGATGGATTGTCTTAGTAATATATCATCGAACTTCTGGCTTTGGGAACGCTCTTCTGGTTCCTTACTTTCCAGTCATGTTTTATCTTCAAGACTTCAAATGTATTGCCAGTCATGATATACGCTTTGGGCGATCATGTCTCGAAAGAGACATGACTGACTGGGCAGAAGATTATCCCGCAGTAGGTTGCCATTGCTTTCTGCGGTAGACTGGTTGCCGACCAAGGCTATAGAACCCAATCTGTCCTGCTATTTAACCCATAACTGGAAGGAAGAGACGGATTAATACCTTTCCCAAGGGTATTTGCGCGTAAGTGAATACAATGGATTCAACGAAAAAGTTCGTTCGACCAGATGAAAGATGGATTGTCTTAGTAATATATCATCGAACCTCTGGCTTTGGGAACGCTCTTCTGGTTCCTTACTTTCCAGTCATGTTTTATCTTCAAGACTTCAAATGTATTGCCAGTCATGATCTACTGTCTTCTTAATCTAGGTTCTTTTTTTTTATATTGTGCTCGCTACTTAATCCTCGTCAGGCACTCTGCCTTCGGGCGGAGAGGAACCTAGACAGGGCGCATTTGAATGGCAAAGTCACGTCTGGAGAAAAGTAGACTAGGAACCTGACCCTGCCATCTGCAGTGTCTATGGAAAACTTTTGCTCGGCTATTAGGGATCGGATTCCCCACTATAAAAAGGCCTTATACCACATTCCACATCGGTGGGGAGGCAGATAAATACTGTTCGGTGTTGTGCGACAGACTCTCAGGTCTTCGAGCGAAAAGGAACCGAGACAGGGCTCATCCGAAGTGCAGAATCTCGTCTGGGGAAAATTAGACTAGGTACCTGTCCCTGCCGTGTGCAGTGTCTATTGAAAATATTTGCTCAGGCATTAGGGCTCGGATTCCCCACAATAAAAAGGCCTTGTGCCACATTCCGCCTCGGTCGTGAAGCAAATATATACCATTCTGTGTTTTGCATCATTCCGATGTTGTGCATCATTGAAGAGTTTGTTATCTGGATGAATTACTAGAGAGAATTATTGAGTATTATTCGAAGGATTCGTTAAGTACGTTGACTTTACGCGAAAATACCGAAATATTATAACAAGCAAATAACGAGTTACCAAAAGTTCTCTTCATAATCAGTCAGTAAAGTGCCATACGTGATACATCGCATGCCTCGAAAGAGACATGACAGCCTGGGCAGAATATTATCCCGCAGTAGGTTGCCATTGCTTTCTGCGGTAGACGGGTTGCCGACCAAGGCTATAGAACCGAATCTGTCCTGCTATTTAACCCATAACTGGAAGGAATAGACGGATTAATACCTTTCCCAAGAGTATTTGCGCGTAAGTGAATACAATGGATTCAACTGGAATTCGAACTCGGTTCCCCGGTTTCTCGTTCCGTGCTGATATCCACTGTACCACAACGCACATCCTATAATACCGTTCCAAAAAGCTATTCTTTTTCTTATATTATTTTACACTCAGTAACACATTATGTCTAAGTGACTTTGTTGCCTTGCTTGGGGGTAAATTGATTAAAAATATATATACTGACTGCCCCACCACAAAAAAATATATGCTCACTTTTTAACTTCCGATAAAGACTCCTTTTTTTCTTTTTTTTCAAATTCATGCTTTAATTGTATTTTAATTATTTCACTCCATGCAAGAGAGCAAAGCCACTAAGACGCAAGGGTTACCGCGTGTGGAAGAATTAGAAAACAGAAAAATTACTAAGGAGCCAGAAGAATCGAAGAGTAATCAGGAAGGCAGTAGATAGCTATTGTCATTGCATTTAAAGTTTTCAAAATCTAAGGTGGCTGGAAAGCAGGAAATTTCCACAACCGAGAAGTGCGAGAAAAGAAACTGTTAGCATAGAACTTACGGTTCATTTAATATTTAATCTAAGCCATTAGACATTTTGTTAGTAATAAACAATATTCCTTAATTTTAACCATTGCTTGCAATCAATAAACACTGCCGTGTGTATACACTGCTTATATACAACACGTTAAAATTTCCCTTCTCTGATTCCATGCGTCGATGGTTTAAGGAGTAGCGACTCCGACTGACACCAAATTGGTGGAGTTTCGATCCCGATCAGAAGCAAGTGGATGTGTCTATCCACACTGATGAGCTGTGATACAGCGAAATAGGCTTGTATGTGGATGACTAATATATAATATATTTTTTTATAATCATATCGCCACAAGCAAGGCAGTTTACAGCCATTGGTGTGCAGGATGTTACATTGGACGAAAGTTATGAGAAAGACTAACAGTTTATAGAGGGTATCAGGAAGTGAGTAAGAGAAGGATGAGAATACTGATGAGAGTGGAGTGGATGGAGACAGGAGCAAGAGAGAGAGGATGCAAGATAGTGAGATAAGAGATGACTATTGACTTTACATTTACATTCTTGGAGATTGTAGCTGTCAGAAAAGCAAGTAAACCGAAGGGAATTGCACAGGCGGGAAATGCGAGAAAAGAAGCTGATGGAGTAGAATTTGCGTTTATATTTAATTGGCCTCACAGTTAAAGGGTGGGACGTAGTTGCTAATTTTGTAGCTCGAGTAAATTCATACATAAGGTGGGGCACCGGTGAGCTAAGTTCATCGAAGCAGAAGCCGTGAAAATATTTGTAGAAGAGGCACAGGGAAGGCACATTGTGCCGTTGAGAAAAGGACTGTATCTGAGCTGCCAAGTCGGAATCTACCACATTACAGATTCTCCGTTGGATTTTGTCAAGGTGGATAGCAAAAGAACCCGACCAAATATGGCAGCAGTATTCAATGCACGGGTGTATGGTAGATTTATATAAGTGCAGGATGGTTTCAGACGGGAAAAACTTCCTGGCTCTACACCGAAAACCGACCTTCTTAGCAGCGGATTTAACTATGGATTCTATCTAGTTATTCCACTTGAGGTTTGCTGTGAGAGCTAACCCGAGAAGGCGCAGTGTTTTGCTTTCAGGGAGACTAGTCTGATCCATGATAATGGGAGAGTAGGAGCGATTGTCTGTGATGGTTAATAGATAGCAGTTTTGTTTTCGAAGCATTAAAATTCACGAGCCATTTCTTACGCCAGTCCACCATGGATTGGAGGTCTATTTCAAGCTAAGCAGCCAGGTTTGGTTTTTCAGTCTCAGCAGATGTTTGATCGAGGTGAAAGTAAATCATAGTATCGTCAGCGTATATGCTTACTTAGGATTTTATTACATCGGGGAGATCGTTAATGTAGATCAAGAAAAGCGTAGGACCTAGAATAGAGCCTTGAAGGACACCGGCGTTCGTATGATAGTATTGGGCGGCATGTCCGTACAATACTACCTTCATTGCGCGATATCCAGATAAAAAGGACCTAAGGATTTAGGATTTTGAGTTCCCTGACATTTAGTTTTTTATAAAAAGTGCTCACTACAATAAATATTGTAGAGCATAATATAATCATATACTTATGAATTAAAAACACACTGCGAGACGGAAATTTGTAATTCATAATTATATATATATATATATATATATATATATATATATGTATGTATGTATGTATATATATAAGTTATGCAATATTTATGAGTTAAAACGCTCAATATCAGGTATAGAGCGTATGTAAATCTAAAAGTGGACATTGAAGTCAACACCTAGGGAGACGACAGACTATTACATACCTGGCGAATGCGTTTAACATGAAATAGAATGTTGACTTTGGTTGTTGATTTCAACGTATATATATATATATATATATATATATATATATATATATATATTCATTTGGAAGTCAGTTGCTTACGCAACCTTGGTTTCAATCTTTTGGTATCTTCAGGCGTTTTATATCGACTGATTCTCAAACGCTATTTTCAAACGCACAGTAGGAATTTTCATATCTCTAAACTTCTCCCTCGAAAAGTTTTATATATTGAAATGATGACACCAATTGGCAAAGCCTTTTTTTAAAAGATGTTGGCATGTTCAAAGATGTATACGACGACCGCAGGTGAGAAAATTTGACCCAGTGAAAGAAAAAAGCAAAGCAAAATTAATTCATAAAATATTTTTAAAATTCACATGTGAATACTTAATAACAATCAAGACATAGTTTTTTATTGTTTGAGTAAAGTAGTGTTATGGATGTGCGTTGTGGTGCATTGAATAACGGCTCGGAACGAGAAATCGGGGAGCCGAGTTCGAATACCAGTTGAGTCCGTTGCATTCACTTACGCGCAAATACCCTTAGGAAAGGTATTAATCCGTCTATTCCTTCCAGTTATGGGTTAAATAACAAGACAGATTGGGTTCTATAGCCTTAGTCGGCAACCAGTCTACCGCAGAAAGCAATGGCAACCTACTGCAGGATAATATTCTGCCCAGTCAGTCATGTCTCTTTTGAGACATGATCGCCCAAAGCGTGTATCACGTATGGCACTTAACTGACTGAGTGTTGATATAAAAGTGCTAATAAAACGGATGTTCGTTGTGGTGCAGAGAAATCAGAGAGCCGAGTTCGAATTCCAGTTGAATCCGTTGCATTCACTTACGCGCATATACCCTTGAGATACCAAGTAAAATAGCTAAATACCAGGATAGATTGGGTTCTGTAGTCTTGGTTGGCAATCAGTCTACCGCAATAATGTAAAAAGTAATGGCAACTCGTTGTAGAAAAATCTTCTATCCAGTCTTTTGAGATATGATCGGCCTTGTATGTATCAGTTATGGCACTTACCATGATCGATTAATGAAAAAAAGTGATTTCTTTAAGTCATCTACCTGGGGAGGCGTTTTCAGCTAGAGTGACCTTCGGATAGGGTCTGAAAACCATCCCACCGTTTGATATAAGTTCTAGGAGTGAAAATGGGTAGACGGATCTGTATGAAATTCATCGATGGTTGTGCTAGCCCGAAGATACAAGTCGCCTTGACAGAGGGTTTCAGCATGCTGGCCTTGTGCAAGATGTTGATCATACCAGATAATACGCCTTCTCAAAAAAAAAAAACTGTAACTTAGGTTCTTTAAGCCTATATATTGTACAAAGTACAAGTGTTCTCTGTGATTCTTGAAAACAAATATATCTGAGCAGGTTTCTGCAACAGGGATTGGTTAGCCTACGTAGTAGACAGGCATACTCTGATAAGTGAGATTAGACATTACTTCTAACCGGTCACCCGCCGAATTACTACATACTAAGAACATAAACTATCGCCCGGTTCACACTCCACCCACGTCTATTGAACAGGTGAAGAGGCTCATCCCTTGTTTACTGTTTAAGATGCGGTTTCCGATTTTCTCTTTTCCAATCTTTTCACTCTCTTTTATGTTTTTTCAATTGGAGTAGATAGACTAAACTATCGCCCGGTTCACACTCCACCCACGTCTATTGAACAGGTGAACAGGCTCATCCCTTGTTTCCTGTTTAGGATGTGGTTTCCGGTTTTCTCTTTTCCAATCTTTTCACACCTATGTAGCCCCCTGCACATCAGTGGCGCTACCGCCTTGCTTGTGGTGATATGATTAAAAAAATAAATAAATAAATAAATGGGAAGTCTATTGATTCATACGTGAAAATATTAGAACAATAGAAAGGAATATGTCGTCATTTTTGATAGCATGAATAGATTTGAGTCAATATAATTAATATTCTGCTGGACATCAAATGGGGAATCATTTTTCTATTTTTCCCGCCAAATTATTTCATAATTAAAATAACGGGAAAATATTCTGGAAGTCTGACACGTGAAAACCTTCGAAATCTAGAAATGACTTTTTGATAGCATGAGTAAACTTGAATTACTACAATTAAAATTCTTCCGAACA
>JBBBDQ010000763.1:5447500-5455000 GCA_037127315.1 Ascarosepion bandense
TCTCATAAAAAATGAAGAAAAACTTGAAGCAATCGAAAGATGGTTCTACAGAAGGATGCTGAGGATAATTGGCGTAAATAGACTAAACTATCGCCCGGTTCACACTCCACCCACGTCTATTGAACAGGTGAAGAGGCTCATCCCTTGTTTCCTGTTTAGGATGCGGTTTCCGGTTTTCTCTTTTCCAATCTTTTCACACCTATGTAGCCCCCTGCACATCAGTGGCTTTACCGCCTTGCTTATGGTGATATGATTCAAAAAATATATATATATATATCATGGACCGATTATGTGAACAATCGCTAAGTTTTAGAGAAGATAGAAACGAAAAGAAAATTTGTAATTAATACCAGAAAAAAACATCTGAAGTTTCTCGGAGAGGTAATTTCAGGAAAATCTCAATAGAAACGAAGAAAAGAGTGCTAGACTGCTACGTGATGTCAGTTCTTCAATACGGCTGTGAATGCTGGACAATATCATCGAAAGTGACGACAAAACTGGAAGCGGTCGAAATGTGGTTCTACAGAAGGATGCTAAGGATATCGTGGACTGAGTATACAAGCAACGACGAGGTGTTAGAAAGAATGGCAACAAAAAGGAAATTGATGCTGAGCATCAGGAAGAGACAGCTGAAGTTCCTGGGACATGCAATGAGGAAGAAGAGCCTGGAGAACCTGATACTGACTGGACAGATAGAAGGAAGGAGAGACAGAGGAAGGCAGCGGATGACGTATTTGCAGGGACTGATCAGGTGGATGACGGAACGGGTGTTGCCAGGAGCAACAGGAGCAAACATACTAAGAGCCACAAGGGATAGGGAGACGGAGAGCCATGATCGCCTACGTCCTGAAGGGACAGGGCACAACGAAGAAGAAGAAGAATAGGGAAGAAAGGCTTGGTAAACCTGATACTCACGGGATAGATGAAGGAAATGAGAGAGCGAGGAAGGCAATGCGTGACATATTTGATGGGCTTGAGCAAATGGATGGCAGAGCAGGGTTTGGGTGGAGTAACAAGAGAAAGGGTGTTAAGAGCTACAAGGGATAGAAAGATGTGGAAGGCCATGATCGTCAACATTCTGAAGAGACACGGCACATTAAAGAAGAATAGTTATAAATAACATATCAGGATTGAGAAAAGATTCATACCTAATCTGAATTTGATATAGAAATAAGAAATTATATTGTGGAGATAAAATGGGGGATCATTATCTATATTATAATCAATATATAAACTGACCCCTCATTTTGTGACCATGCTAGTTTCTATACATTTATATTTTAGATTTATGGGCTTGAGCAAATGGATGATAGACCAGGGTTTGGGAAAAGCAAAAGAGAAAGGGTGTTAAGAGCTACTAAGGACAGGGAAATGTGGAAGGCCATGATTGCTTACGTCCTGAAAGGATACGTCTCATAGAAGAAAATGATTTTTTTTTTTATAAGCGCTTCACCCCGAGCAAGGCATGTCACTGCCACTACTACGCAGGGGGCTACATAGAGTGGAGAAATGATGATTAAATATAGGAAATGTAAGAGGGTGGATTATAGGTGGGTAGGGATACCGAGAATGAGGGTTGGGTTGATGAGAGTGTTCTGAGAATAATTGGGAGTTAGTGTGATAGGAGGTGTCTATTGACCCTACATTTAAACACTGGAGATTGTAGCTGTCGGGAAAGCAGACTTGTGGAAGGGAGTTTCCACAGGCGGGAAGCGCGAGAAAAGAAGCTGTTGGAGTAGAATTTACGGTTACATCTTATCTGTTTCACTGTAAAAGGGTGGGACCTCGTTGCTAATCTAGTATCTCGTGTAAATTCGCTACCATTCGTGCTTAGGCGGCAACAGTGATCTAAGCTCATCGGAGCAGAAGCCATGAAAGTACTTGCAGAAGAGGCACAGGGAAGCCACATCACGCCGGTGAGAGAGTGGTTGCAGCCGGTCTGCCAAGTCAGTATCAACCACGTTACAGATCCTCCTTTGAATTTTGTCAAGAAGCCCAAGGAGAGCAGCAGGGGCACCCGACCAGATGTGGCAGCAATATTCAATACATGGGCGGATGGTAGATTTGTATGTGTGCAGAATAGATTCAGGTGGGAAAAACTTCCGGGCCCTGCACAGACTTTCATAGCAGCAGATTTGGCAATGGATTCGATATAGTCATTCCATTTGAGGTCCGCCGAAAGGGTAAGGCCAAGGAGGCGTAGTATTTTACTCTCTGGGAGGCTAGCCTGTCCCATGCTAATGGGAGGTAGATGCGATTGTCTATGGTGGTTAGTTGATAACAGCTTCGTTTTAGAGGCATTGAAATTTACCAGCCATTTCCTACCCCTGGCCACTACAGATTGGAGGTCCTTTTCAAGTACGGCAGCGAGGTTCACTTTGTCGCCCACACCTGGTTTTTGATCGATGCGAGAGTAGATTGTTGTGTCATCGGCATACATGCCAACTTGGGATCTAATGGCGTCGGGGAGATCATTAATGTAGATCAGAAAGAACGTGGGACCTAGGATAGAACCTTGAGGGACGCCCGCGTTCGTATGGTAGTTTTGGGAGGTATATTGGTAGCAAACCACTCGTAGATAGAAAGATATATGAAAATGGAAAGCGGTGTAAGACAACGATGTGTCTTCTCACCGGATCTACTCAACCAATACTGTGAGGCTCTTCTGGGAAAATTAGAAGTCCTGCCAGGATTTATTATTGGCGGTAACAATTTTAACAATATAAGATTTAATACGAGCAACAACGAATAGGCACTTGTTATGACAAGAGCTGTCACACTGGTATAGCCAAAATTGGTGCTCCCTATATGCTACAGCAGCCGAGCATGTTGGTGTGAACCATGGGAAGGATTGAGGTTTCATCTGGTATTTTTGAAAAGGGATGAAAGTTGATACAGTGTTGTTAGAAAACATAGGAAGGAAATTAAAAGTATGCCTGCAGATGGTAGTGAAGGAAGGCAAGAAAAAAGGAATAATGCTCAATTGGAAGAAGACCGACTGTATGGGTGTTAGAAAAAGTAATAAAATGCAAAGTATTGATTGATATGCCATAAAAACAAAACAACCAACCAATAATCATCCTTGAGGAGATCGTCCAACATTCACTGACATACAGAAGGACAAATATCACATAGCAATCCAGCACTCTTTCCTTTGTTTCTAATGAGGTTTTCCTGTCTCTTTGTACTCTGGTTAGCTTTTGAAATGCGTCCTTGGCCATGCCTGTGCGTCTTTCGGTCCCATGTCTGAATTTTTCGCAAGGTATCTAAATTTCTTTACTTGCTTTATTTTTGTTTCTTGGCATTTTGCGATCTTCGTTTTGCTGATGGCCATGCATTCAGTTTTCTTGAGTTTTATTATCAGTTCTTATTGGTCTTAAATTCATAACGTCTAGTTACCAAAGTAAAGAGCTCATTCCGACAATTACCATGAAAATAGTTATAAACAAAAGGACCAAAGAGACAACCTTACAGCGGTGTGTAAGTAACTGAGGTGGAACAGCCAAATCAAGACTAATAATATTGCTGATTGGATTTTGTCCAGGAGCTAAAGGTATGCAACAGAGGCACCGAACCACATGTAGCAGTAATATTCTAAGCATGGACGAATAAGCTTATAGATATGCAAGATCGATTCCAGGTAAAAATAATTGTCTCTCTTTACATAATGAATCAATCGTCTCGGCAGTTACTCTAGAAATGGATTCAATATAGTATTCTCACTTGATGTCATCTGAGAACGTTAGCCCGAAAAGTCGCAATGAGTCAGTTGACTGGAGGTTAGCATCAGCCATATCCATGAAAGGGGTCTCTGAAGAGAGGTTTAGTTTTCGAGGCGTTTAAAGTGACAAGCAATCTTTTACCCAGTTAACGACAGCCTTGAAATCGTTTTGAATATCAGTTGCCATTTCAACCTTGTCGGACTAATCAGTCTTAATATCAAGGCATTATTGCCAGCATAGATACCAAGTTGAAACCTGATGTCATTAGGAAAATTGTTAATGAAAAGTAAAGACAATGTAGAAGAAAGCATGGAGTCCTGATGGCAATATGTATCTAGACGAGTGGCCGTTCAGTATAACTTTTATTTTACGATTTGATAGCAAATATCAGATCAATTCAAAAATGGGTCAGAAGACACCGTCACTTTTTAGCTTGTCGAGAAGATCTGTATGTCAAACCTCGTCAAAGGATATCGAGCATGTGAGCAATGATGAGGTTTTGGAAATGATGGAAACGGAAAGAAATTAATACTGCGCACCAGGAAGAGACAGCTGAAGTTCCTGAAACATGCAATGAAGAAGGAGGGCTTGGAGAACCTGATACTAACGAGACAAATAGAAGGAAAAAGAGAAAAGGGAAAGCAGCGGATAACATATTTGAAGGACCTAATCAGGTGGATGATGGAAAGAGGGTTGCATCGTGTAACAGGAGAAGGCGTGCTAAGAGCCACCAGGGATAGGGAGACGTGGAAAGCCATGATCGCCTACGTCCTGAAGGAACAGGGCACATAGAAGAAGAAGAATACTACACAACAGCACGGGCTTGAACATGATAGACTCATTCTGAAATTATCGTCCGTAAACCAGCAGTTAGCCTGCGGAATTGAAGGCTGTATTGCTTGTCTGAGAAAATGCCCTGAAGTTACAGATTATTACTAAGTTCCGATGAGGGCATCTAGAAGGTTGTCAAAAAGAGGTAGCAGACTAATAGTCCGATAGTTGGAAGGGTTTGACTGTTCACTCAGTCAGTTAGTCAGTTAAGTGCCATACGTGAAACACGCTTGGGCGATCATGTCCCGAAAGAGACATGACTGACTGCGTAGAAGATTATCCCACAATAGGTTGTCATTGCTTTCTGCGGTAGACTGGTTGCCAGCCAAGGCTAGAGAACCCAATCTGTCCTGTTATTTAACTCATAAAATCTGGAACCACAGATTCTGATATCTAGCACCCAGGAAAGCAGAGACAAGAGATGGTAGCAAAAACCATGGATAAGCATATCACTCCACAGAGACTCAGTTCTAAGGAGGAAGTTAGGCAGGGCTATTCCGGACTCACCTTTATCAGCAGAGGATGTTAACACCTCAGATTGCTTCAAGAGGCGGGAACAGAGACTTTGTACTTATTTAATACCCTATTACAGAGCCACCAGTAATCGCAAGAGCCAAAGTTGTCAGAGGCTATACACTGTCTTATTCTCTCGGCAAACAGAGGTTTGCTTTCGAGGACTTGCTTACATTTAATCCGAGCAGCAACGAATAGGCACCTGTTATGGCGATTTTCTAAGCTTAGCTTAGATGTGGCACAAGGCCGAAAGTAAGGGACAGCCAGTGAGGATCGAACTCACTACTCAATTGCAATGATTCTAGCGAGACAAGCTTGCTAACAATTACATCACTTAGAGGTGCCCAAATAGACACCTGTTATGACTGGAGATATAAAACTAGTATAGCCGAAAGTAGTCGTCCCTATATGCTACAGCGGCAGAGAATGTTGGTGTGAACCCTTGAAAGAATTGAGATTTCATCTGGTATTTTCGAAAAGGGATGAAAGCGTCCGTGCCGGTTTTTGCCCAAGAAGAAACCTCAGTGGTGGGATTTTCAATTCGGAGGTTGGAAATCTCAGTCCGTGGGGTGTTAAGAAGAGAATCATGGAGTGAGTTCGAATTCAGCATGGTAGTAACAGAAAGTGGTCTTATGGATAGGGAATTGCTGCTTAATAGATGATGGGAACGAAATATCAATAGCTACCACTGTTATCAAGAGAGTAATATTGCGAAGCTCGGCAAGAGAGGAAGTTTGAGTTTTGTTTTACGGCATATCAACCTCTGTGGGTAAATTAATGCCAAAAAGGTAGGGTTTTAATATATTTTTTTAATGTTTGGTTACACTGGGAATGCTGATTTCGTCAGATTTTGATGGAAATTTTTATTATTATTATTATTATTATTTTAGAAAACTGAAGATGTCTTCCAGTTTTGTATTCAAAAGTGTATTGCTGGTAATAATATTTTCCTTCAAAAATGTATTGTTGGTAATATTTTTACTTCAAAAATATTATTATATTTCTACAAAAGTCTACTTTTATGTATATATATATATATATATATATATATTAATGCAGGTTTCATTGAATAATATAGAGAAGTTTTGTCTATTAATTTTGTGTAGGATCCGTTCATACCGTCTGATATACTTGATGGTGATGTCGTTGAAAGACAACAAAAAATCACAGTATTTGTTGAATTTTTTATCGGGTCTAAGCTTTCGGCTCACATAAGCCATTATCAAAGAGTAAATATTAATACACAGTAAACATAGAACATTTAAGCTATTAACAATAAAGATAATTGAATTGAAAATATAAGTCCATCCCTACCGTGGCGGATGGCCGAAGACAGTGACAAAATAGTGGTGTTGTGGTCTATATAAGTCTATTTATATACTTTCGTAGGGATTTGACCCCAGTTTAGGAATAAACTATTTACCCATAGTTGGGATCCTAACAAGTGCTACCACTCCGGGTCAGGGTGCATTTGGGAACAACAGCAATTAAGAAGGGGTTCCATGCTCCTCGCAACCTTCCAATCAGAGGCCTTGCTGCCGGATGGAGTTTATTGTCATACCCAGAACCAAAGAGAGGAAGTAAAAAATAAATTAAAAAGAGAAATATGTTGCTCGTTTTGGCTAGGGAAAGGAAAAGTTCCCAAAATCAAAATAGTTCAAAGATTTAAATATCTGCAGCGTGTTTTAACATAGGATGGAAAGTGCAAAAATAAAATCTAAGTCCATGTTGTATATTTTTTGTTTTTCAGATAATCTTTAAAGCTAAAGAATTGGTAAAAGCTATGAACCTAAATCTTGGTGACAATGTTTATCACATGAAACCCCAGCTTTTACTGTAAGTGCAATTTTGATCTACGAACAAAAGTGAAAAATAGCAATCTGCTCTATTTACAGGGTGGACATTATTGTAAAATGAAAAGAGATTAAGTACGGATCATAAAACTGAATACGGAATGCTTCAGGACACAGGCGAACATGGCCCTCCACATCTCCCTATCCCTTGTCGATCTTAATGCCACTTCTCCTGTTATTCCACTCAATCTTGGCTCCACCATCCGCTCAAGTCCATCGAGTACGTCATGCGTTGCTTTCCCTTGTCTCTCTTCTATCAGTCCCGTGAGCATCAGATTCTCTAATCTTTCCCTCCTCTTTACATGGGCCAAAAACTTCAGCTGCCTTTTCCTGATGTTAAGTATAATTTTTTTGTGTCCATCCTCTCCAAAAACCCGTCAATGCTTGCGTGTCCCGTCTAATGTATCCTCAGCATCCTTCTGTAGAACCACATTTCAGTGGCTTCAGGTTTTTTCCTTCATCTTTGATGAGATTGTCCAGCATTCACTGCGATATTGAAGGACAAACGTCATATAACAATCCAGTACTCTCTTCTTTGTTTCCGGTGAAATTTTCTTAATTTTCATAAATTCTCACAAAAT
>JBBBDQ010000763.1:5460000-5510000 GCA_037127315.1 Ascarosepion bandense
AATGAAGAAAATTTAGGGTGATTCGGATGAGTTCATTTTTTCTTCCTTGTCTTGGAAAATTTTTTGCAAACTAATCACAACAAAAGAACCATTCCATTTTCATTTTTCAATAAATACTGAAAATAGTATACATACATTATTTCTTTTAAAAATCTAGGGGGGCCTAATAATTATGGCCAGTAGTGCATATATAAATAAGTGTTAGTAATGAGTAAACAGAACAATGTAAGTTCGAACTGTACAATTACGCTGCTTATTGCCTGTATCTTAATTGGCTTTAACTGCACACTTAACTACGTTTTAACTGTATTACTTAAATCATGCAGGTAATTATAAACTAATTATAAATTAATTAGAGGAAGATTCCATTTCTCGTCGAAAAGTACCATAACATTAACCATCTGATAGTAACGTCGTTCTTTGATATTTCTGAGGCACGTAAGGAATAAACACATATTGAAAAAGTTAAGAGATACAGACCAGTCTGAAGACAAGCGCCATAGAAAAATACAACACATGACATACTTAATGAGCTTAAGTAAATGGATAGCAAAACAAAGATTAGGAGAGGTACAAAAGACAAAATTTACTAAGATTTACGAAGGACAGGAAATTGTGGAGAGCCATAATCACCAACTTCGAAAAGAGACTCAACACATAGAAAAAAAGAATGGACATGAGTAAATGAGCTTGCATAAATGAATGGCAGAACAGGGTTTAGGAGAGATAACATTTATTAAGATCTACGAAGGACAGGAAATTGTGGAGAGCCATGATCACCAATGTCTAAAAAAGACTCAGCACATAGAAAAAAAAGAATGGACAGGAGTAAATGAGCTTGCATAAATGAATGGTAGAACAGGTTTAGGACATATAATATTTATTGAGATCTACGAAGGACAGGAAATTGTGGAGAGCCATGATCACCAATGTCCAAAAAAGACTCAGCACATAGAAAAAGAAAAATGGACAGGAGCAAATGAGCTTGCATAAATGAATGGCAGAACAGGGTTTAAGAGAGATAACATTTATTAAGATCTACGAAGGACAGGAAATTGTGGAGAGCCATAATCACCAAAGTCTAAAAGAGACTCAGCACATAGAAAAAGAAGAATGGACAGGAGTAAATGAGCTTGCATAAATGAATGGCAGAACAGGGTTTAAAAGAGATAACATTTATTAAGATCTACGAAGGACAGGAAATTGTGGAGAGCCATAATCACCAAAGTCTAAAAGAGACTCAGCACATAGAAAAAGAAGAATGGATAGGAGTGAATGAGCTTGCATAAATGAATGGCAGAACAGGGTTTAAGAGAGATAACATTTATTAAGATCTACGAAGGACAGGAAATTGTGGAGAGCCATAATCACCAAAGTCTAAAAGAGACTCAGCACATAGAAAAAGAAGAATGGACAGGAGTAAATGAGCTTGCATAAATGAATGGCAGAACAGGGTTTAAGAGAGATAACATTTATTAAGATCTACGAAGGACAGGAAATTGTGGAGAGCCATGATCACCAACGTAATGAAGGGGCACGGCACATAGAAAAAAATTATAAGTTCGTGTAAATTAATCACGAAACTGGGCTGAGAAGAGATAACAAAATCAGAACATTTATTAAATTCTACGAAGGACAGGACATTTTGAGACTTTTAAATCTAATGTCCAGTAACCATTTTTAAGCAACGTTCATATTGCAATTTTTGATGTTAATGGTTATCTCTAGTATTTTTTTATGTTAATCGTTTTCTCTAGTATTTAGTCTTGAAAAAGACCGGAGAGTACAATGTCCGAAAGGTCGTACAAATGATAGCAAAGATGAGGACAATAGTCCGAATAATGTAAATACTACTTCATCTCAGAAATATAGACAAATACTAAAGAAAACTGTATTGATCTAATATGTAATATCAGTCCTCTTATAACACACAACGCTGGACAATCTCCTTAGATAAAAAAAAAGAAATTTAAATCTGGTGCTACAGAAGGATGCTGAGAATATCATGGACAGAACATGTCAGCAACAACGAAACTTTAGAGAAAATGGAAACATAAAGTGTCTATATGTAACATCACAAAGAGATATTTAAAATATATATGGATATAATGAGGAAAGATGGCTTAAAAAATTTGATATTCAAAGGGCGCATTAAAGAACAAATGGACTGTGAAAAAAAAGTAGAAGAGCTTGTGTAAAGGGATGACAGACTGTTTTTTGGAAAGATGTCTTCCAAAAGATAAGCAACGTATTAAGAAGCATGAAAATTTCGTTAGAAGGAAAGAAAAGAGCACTGAATTGTTATACGGATGCTAGACAATCTACTCCCGCATAATGAAGAGATTTATGGCAACATAATTGTGCTTCTAAAGTGAGATACTGAGTATATCAGTGAGCGAACATGTGTGCAACAACGAAGATTGAAAGCAAGAGGTCACTGTCGGCTAGGGCTTTAGAATACCCCAACTGCACCTCTGCAGAGGGTAACCCTCCCTTTAATGAGGCGTCCTGAGTAGAACAATAAACCACGTCCGGGTCCTGGGTTTGACAATAAACCACATCCGGAGGCAAGGCTTCTAATTGGGAAGTTTTGAGGAGCCTGGAACCAAATCTTAGTTACTGTTGTTCCAAGATCTACCCAGACCTGGGGTGGTAGTACCCGTTAGTGTCCCAGCTATGGGGCAAATAGTTAATCCCTAATCTGGAGTCAAAACAGGATGGAAGTATAAATATAGATTTTTCTAGTGAAAATTCCAGCAATATTTTTAGAGATAAAATATTACCAGCAATACATTTTAGAAAAGAAATACATATATCAATATTACATTTGTCTCTTGACAAAACTCTCTTTGCAAAAATACGTCAATGAAACCTGATCTACAAACTTACAAAAAATACACATTCTATTCAAACGAATATACTGGAAAAAATCTTGTCGGCATTAAATAACCCATTGAGGTTGATATGCCGTAAAACAAACTAAACCCAAACCCTGATTTTCAAACTGATTTCTTACAAAGAATACATATTCTATATGTTCGAATCTATTCTAAAAATTTTGTCGGCATTAAATAACCCATTGAGGTTGATATGCCGTAAAACAAAATAAATCCAAACCCTGATCTCAAACTGATTTCTTACAAAAAATACATATTCTATTTATATACTGTAAAAATCTTGTCGGCATTAAATAACCCATTGAGGTTGATATGCCGTAAAACAAAATAAACCCAAACCCTGGTCTTCAAACTGATTTCTTACAAAGAATAAATATTCTATTTATTCAAATCTATTCTAAAAATCTTGTCGGCATTAAATAACCCATTGAGGTTGATATGCCGTAAAACAAAATAAACCCAAACCCTGGTCTTCAAACTGATTTCTTACAAAGAATAAATATTCTATTTATATACTGTAAAAATCTTGTCGGCATTAAATAACCCATTGAGGTTGATATGCCGTAAAACAAAATAAACCCAAACCCTGGTCTTCAAACTGATTTCTTACAAAGAATAAATATTCTATTTATATACTGTAAAAATCTTGTCGGCATTAAATAACCCATTGAGGTTGATATGCCGTAAAACAAAATAAATCCAAACCCTGGTCTTCAAACTGATTTCTTATAAAGAATACATATTCTATATATTCAAATCTATTGTGAAAATCTTGTCAGCATATTAACCATTGAGGTTGATATGCTGTAAAACAAAAGAAAACGAAACGAAGCAAGAGAACCTGAGGCAATCAAGTGCATAAACTAGTTAGTGAGTCTGGGCTAATGAATGCAAAAACAGGAATTAAGAGAGATAGCAAAAAAATTGAATTTATTAAACGCCAAAAAGAATAGGAAATTGTGGCCAGCTATAATCACCAACATCTTGAAGTCTTGGACAATTTTATATTAACAGGACATGAGGGTAAGAGGGCTGAAGAAAAACGTATTATCTATCTAAAGAAGCTGTGTAAATGATCAATAATACTTGTGTTGTGGTGCTTTGGATATCGGCTCGGGACGAAAAATCGAAGAGCCGAGTTCAAATTCCAGTTGAATTCATTGCATTCACTTATGAGCAAATCCTCTTGAGAAAGGTATTAATAGTTCTCTTCTCCCTCCAACTATGGGTTAAATATCAGGACTGATTGGTTTCTATAGCCTTGGTTGGCAACAAGTCTACCGCATAAAGTAATGGTAATATACTGCGGGAAAATCTGCCAAGTCAGTCATGTCTCTTTCGAGACATGATCGCTCAAGCGTGTATCATATGGGGCACTTAACTGACTGCCTTAATATAATAGTTGGTAAAATAAGTAAAGTTTCTCTTGGTCATAAAGTGGGGTGTTGCTTTTCTATTGTTATGAATTAATAAATAGATCCCCCATTAATTAATACTTATTAATATGATAATAAAATCCGTCTCTTCTCCCTACAACCATGTCTTAAATAGCAGGACAGATCGGGTTCTATAGCCTCGAGTGGCAACTAGTCTACCGCAGAAAATAATGGTAACATACTGCGGGAAAATCTTCTACCAAGTCAGTCATGTATCTTTCGAGACATGATCGCCCAAGCATGTTGAAAGCATATTACAAAATATACATTACAATATAATAAAACTAATGGCTAAGCAACTTGTGTGAATTCGAACCTCACTGGGTGCTCTATACTTTCGACATTATGCCACACGAAATCTACGTTTATTAAATCGCTATAATAAAACCTCATTTAACGACTTTCGACTTTCCTGTTTAATGATCCCAATGATACGTCACACAGAAAAAGAATTTTAGTTGGTCGTATCTCTGGGGTCGTTGAACAGGTAAGTCGTTACGTGAGGTTTTATTATATTTGAAGTCTTTGTTTTCTAATATGTTTTTTCCACGAGCATTTTTAAATGACCCTTCTATATAATTTTAGCGAACGCGCCTATAATGAGATAACGAAAGAAAATTTAGGACGCATATCCCATCCATTAACGTAAATTTATTTGCGACGAAATGTTATTGTCGAAATGTTTTAAGCGTAAACTGAATAATTAGATAAAGCAAACAATTGATTTAGTTTTCTGATCATTTCTGTCGGCTGTAAATCGAATTAATTCCTTGCATCGATTGTTATTACTCAACAGTACGAAGCAAATAATGAAACCGGCATAATTTTTCTAGTGCAGGAAGAATTATGGAAATTAATTTTATGATCTACATTTGCAATTCGACGAAACAATAAAAAAGAAACAAAACAAAAATGAAAAACAGTAACAATCTTAAAAAAAAAAAAGTTCAACGGTAGATTTTCAACCAGAGATTCATATGCAGTAGTAGAATTTCTCATATTCGAGTATAAAGACGGGTTTGCATATAATACGGCATGTTTAATGTAATTATAACTTTACAAAACAAGAGCTTCTTGCAATACTAGTGTTGCTTGGGTGTAATGAAAGCTTTAAAACTAATCCATGGTCCTAGAGCTCAGACTCTTTGGACGTTGACACGAAAGACAAAAAAGCAATAGTTGTTTCCAGTTAAAGCGAAGCCGTTGACTGAAAGAAAGATGAATGAATGTAAGTCAAATTTTGATTTCCTGGTATTGATATCAAATTTTCTACACTATTGTAAGAACTGCAACCTTGAAATTTCTGAATATCGTTTCTGATGTCTTTGACTATGAGTGTATCAAATTTGATTAAAATCGGACCACTCCTTCTATAACCAGATGTTTTTCGATTATCGATTTTCGATATTTATTGGAGGTACCTCGACACAAAACCTAATTAAGAACACTCGCAGGCGCTTAGAGTACAACTGTGTAAATTTTCAAGAAAATCGGTTCAGCCGTTTCGGAGTCTATAGGTAACACACAGACATACACACAAAGAAAGTTCCGTTTATAAATAAGTTTAGATATAAAAATTAAGTGTCTCACGAAAGTAATTATTAATTTGCAAAGTTTAATGCACAATAAGTTTTATTTTCACTTGTCTTTCTGATTTCTTTTCTCATTTCGCCGAGTTTTCGCTGTTCTATTTTTTGTCAAATAAGGCATTTTTGCAAATTATGTCCATATAATATATTCTGTACTAGGGAACAATGATTTCTTCTTAATGAATTCGAGGACCTCATCAACAACTTTCTCTACAGAGTCCCGGTCTTCTTTATCATCCTTCATATTTTCCTTTGATTCTTCCTTCATTTTTTGAGAATCCACATCATTTTGAAGCGATTGTACCGTTGAATTATTTTGTAATCCTGTTAGCGTTTTCATTTTCCCATTTTTTAAGGCATCTGAAGTGAGTGGGTCAGTTTCAAGTTTGTTTTTTGTTTTTAATCATTTCACCCCGGGCAAGGCGTAAAGGCCACTGATGTGCCGGGGGCTACATAAGTGAAAGAAAATTAATTAGAGGAGGGAGAAGAGGATTACAAACCAATTAGAAAAAAGCAATAGAAAGATGAAAATGCAGGTGTGGTGACAGTTGCAAGAGGGGAGAGAAAGGGAAGGATATCCGGGGATGGGGAGAGAGCTAGGGTCCAGTGGTTAATAGATGAGTATTGACATTGCATTTAAATTTCTGGAGGTTGTAGCCGTCAGGAAAGCAAGAATATGGGAGCGATTTCCACAGGCGGGAAGTGCGAGAGAAGAAGCTGCAGGAGTAGAATTGTCGTCTGCATTTGCCTAACCTAACTGTGAATGGGTGGGACCCAGTTGCCAGTCTGGTTGCACGAGTAAACACCTGTTGAGGAGGCACCAGTGACTTACGTTCGTCTTCTTTATCATCCTTCATATTTTCCTTTGATTCTTCCTTCATTTTTTGAGAATCCACATCATTTTGAAGCGATTGTACCGTTGAATTCTTTTGTAATCCTGTTAGCGTTTACATTTTCCCATTTTTTAAGGTAACTGAAGTGAATGGGTCAGTTTCAAGTTTTTTTTTTTAATCATTTCACCCCGGGCAAGGCGTAAATGCCACTGATGTGCGGGGGGCCACATAACTGAAAGAAAATTAATTAGAGGAGGGAGAAGAGGATTACAAACCAATTAGAAAGAAGCAATAGGAAGATGAAAATGCAGGTGTGGTGACAGTTGCAAGGGGGGAGAGAAAGGGAAGGATATACGGAGATGGGGAGAGAGCTAGAGTCCAGTGGTTAATAGATGACTATTGACATGGCATTTAAATTTCTGGGGGTTGTAGCCGTCAGGAAAGCAAGAATATGGGAGCGAGTTCCACAGGCGGGAAGTGCGAGAGAAGAAGCTACAGGAGTAGAATTGTCGTCTGCATTTGGCTAACCTAACTGTGAATGGGTGGGACCCAGTTGCTATTCTGGTTGCACGAGTAAACACCTGTTGAGGAGGCACCAGTGACTTAAGTTCATCTGAGCAGAAGCCATGAAAGTACTTATAGAACAGACAAAGGGAGGCCACATTTCGTTGGTGGGGAAGTGGCTGTAGTCGAGCCACCAAGTCAGCACCTATCACGTTACTAACTCTCCTTTGGAGCCTGTCGAGAACACTGAGGTGAGCGGCAGAGGCGCCTGACCATAAATGGCAGCAGTACTCCATGCAGGGTCGAATGGTAGACTTGTATATATGCAGGATGGATTCAGGCGGAAAGAACATCCTGGATCGACACAGTGACCCAACCTTATTAGCAGTGGATTTAGCTATGGATTCGATGTAGCGGTTTCATTTGAGATCAGAAGAGAGGGTAAGACCGAGGAGGTGCAGTGTATTTCTGTAATGCTTGTTTGTTAATTTTTTAAAAATCAACAAATTAGACACTTTGACCAGTTTTTCAATAATCTCTAATTTCTGACGTAACGTGAAAAAATTTATTTTCCCTTTCCTTCAAGTTTATGGTTCTTCTGTTCGAGAGATTACGGGTTGAGAAATTTCAAGTTACGAACAATTATCGACAAAGAAAAGAATATTAGAATGAAGCATATTTCTACAACATCTACATGGCCACACTAAAAAGTTCGAATATGAAGAAGTTCGGATGTGAGGACGTTTGGATATGAGGGATTTAGGATATGAGGATGTTCAGATATGAAGCCGTCGGATATGAGGAGGTTTGAATATGTGGAAGTTAGAATATGAGGACGTTTGGATATGAGGGATTTTGGATATGAGGATGTTCAGATATGAAGCCGACGGATATGAGGAGGTTTGAATATGTGGATGTTAGGATATGAGGACGTTTGGATATCAGGGATTTAGGATATGAGGATGTTCAGATATGAACCCGTCGGATATGAGGAGGGTTGAATATGTGGAAGTTCGAATATGAGGACGTTTGCATATGAGGGATTTAGGATATGAGGATGTTCAGATATGAAGACGTCGGATAGGAGGAGGTTTGAATATGTGGAAGTTCGGATATAAGGACCTTTGGATATCAGGGATTTAGGATATGAGGATGTTCAGATATGAACCCGTCGGATATGAGGAGGTTTGAATATGTGGAAGTTCGGATATGAGGACGTTTGGATATGAGGGATTTAGGATATGAGGATGTTCAGATATGAAGCCGTCGGATATGAGGAGGTTTGAATAAGTGGAAGTTCGGATATGAGGATGTTTCGATATGAGGGATTTAGGATATGAGGATGTTCAGATATGAAGCCGTCGGATATGAGGAGGTTTGAATATGAAGAAATTCGGATATAAGGACGATTGGATATGAGGGATTTAGGATATTTTATTTATTTTATTTTTTTTTTATAAGCGTTTCACCCCGAGCAAGGCATGTCACTGCCACTACTGTGCAGGGGGCTACGTAGAGTGGAGAAAGGCTGGTTAAATATAGGAAATAACAGAGGGTGAGTGATAGGCGGGTGAGGATACCGAGAATGAGGGTTGGGTAGATGAGAGTGTTTGTGAGAATAGTTGGGAGTTAGTGTGATAGGAGGTGTTATTGACCCTACATTTAAACACCTGGAGATTGTAACTGTCGGGAAAGCAGACTTGTGGAAGGGAGTTCCACAGGCGGGAAACGCGAGAAAAGAAGCTGTTGGAGTAGAATTTACGGTTACATCTTATTTGTTTAACTGTAAAAGGGTGGGACCTAGTTGCTAATCTAGTATCTCGTGTAAATTCGTGCTTAGGCGGCACCAGTGATCTAAGCTCATCGGAGCAGAAGCCATGAGGATGTTCAGATATGAAGCCGTCGGATATGCGGAGGTTTGAATATGTGGAAGTTTGGATATGAGGACGTTTGCATATGAGGGATTTAGGATATGAGGATGTTCAGATATGAACCCGTCGGATATGCGGAGGTTTGAATATGTGGAAGTTCGGATATGAGGACGTTTGCATATGAGGGATTTAGGATATGAGGATGTTCAGATATGAAGCCGTCGGATATGCGGAGGTTTGAATATGTGGAAGTTCGGATATGAGGACGTTTGCATATGAGGGATTTAGGATATGAGGATGTTCAGATATGAAGCCGTCGGATATGCGGAGGTTTGAATATGTGGAAGTTCGGATATGAGGACGTTTGCATATGAGGGATTTAGGATATAAGGATGTTCAGATATGAACCCGTCGGATATGAGGAGGGTTGAATATGTGGAAGTTCGGATATGAGGACGTTTGCATATGAGGGATTTTGGATATGAGGATGTTCAGATATGAAGCCGTCGGATATGAGGAGGTTTGAATATGTGGAAGTTCGGATATGAGGATGTTTGGATATGAGGGATTTAGGATATGAGGATGTTCAGATATGAACCCGTCGGATATGAGGAGGTTTGAATATGTGGAAGTTCGGATATGAGGACGTTTGGATATGAGGGATTTAGGATATGAGGATGTTCAGATATGAAGCCGTCAGATATGAGGAGGTTTGAATATGTGGAAGTTCGTATATGTGTATTTTTGTATATGAGGGATTTAGGATATGAGGATGTTCAGATATGAAGCCGTCGGATATGAGGAGGTTTGAATATGTGGAAGTTCGGATATGAGGATGTTTGTATACGAGGCATTTAGGATATGAGGATGTTCAGATAGGAAGCTGTCGGATATGAGGAGGTTTGAATATGTGGAAGTTCGAATATGAGGACGTTTGGATATGAGGGATTTAGGATATGAGGATGTTCAGATATGAAGCCGTCAGATATGAGGAGGTTTGAATATGTGGAAGTTCGGATATGAGGACGATTGGATATGAGGGATTTAGAATATGAGGATGCTCAGATATGAAGCCATCGGATATGAGGAGTTTTGAATATGTGGAAGTTCGGATATGAGGACGATTGGATATGAGAGGTTTTGGATAAGAGGAGGTATTAGTTATGAGTATGTTCAAAGATGAGGCCGTCGGATATGAGGGCGTTTGGATATTAAGACATTCGGATGTATGGACTTTCGATTCTGAGTGGTTCCACGATATGAGGACGTTTGGATACAAAACTGTTTGGATATGATGGGGTTTAGATATGAGGATGTTCTAATTTGAGGAAATTCGTTTATGAGGACGTTTCGGATACGAACACTTTTGGATATGTGATCGTTCGGATATAAAAATGTTCGGATATGAGAAAACTGAAAAAAAAAGAAAAAAGCATAAACAAAAAATATTGGCTTTTATACAAAACTTGCACTATTTTGTTCTTTCTGTTGTAGGATCTCCCCTTTGTATATGATAATGGACTCGACTGAGTATACATATACTCATGCCATAGAGAGAAGAGTTGAGAGTTGAGGGTTGAGAGGAATCGTAGAGATCCGTTAGTGTTATAGGGGAGTACCGGAACTGATACGTAAGTTACCAAGTGTTACCGAAGTTACCCAGAGACTACCTCGCCAGAAGTCAGACTAGCTCTGAGCTAAAATAATATACACGGATATACTATTTTCAACGACTTCACTTCAAGACTTGTATATATTTATTTCTTACTAATAGTATTGAATAAATAAATTTAACATTGATTTCTTTTGAGTTCGTCTCTATCGGAATTTACCTAACTTAAATGCCAAATATTCTAAGTTTTATATATATATATATATAACTTAGAATATTTGGCATTTAAGTAAGGTAAATTCCGATAGAGACGAACTCAAAATAACTTAATGTTAAATTTATTTATTCAATTTAACAGAGTAATATAATCTAGAAGAATTTTTAGATATTCTACGATTTCATGGGTAATACGTATTTCGCAGCCAAAACCTGCCGCTCCTCAGACCCAAATGATACAACAGTTAATATTCAAAATCATCCAGAAAAGAATCACATAGAGATGCTCACGTGTCCATATCGAAAATACATTTTTGTAACAGTAATCTACAAAAAACATTTCCTCGCCCATTCAAAAAAAAAAAAAGAAAGAAAAATGAAAATACAGAAAAATCATAAACGGAAAAAAGAGAAAGAAAAAGGAAAGGAAAGGAGAACAAACAGTATAAGGAGAAAGAAAGTTAAAGTTAAATCGACACCAGCGTCTATTGCAATTCATCAGCTTTCTTAGAAAAACATGACATGGAAATTTAACATTAAATTTAGTTTAAAAGATGATGGGATGTATTTATGGTATAAAAATAAATGGTAAATCATAATTTTTAATACAAATTAAAATATAACTACTAGTATTATTATATTATATATATAGTTATAATAATTAAAAAAAATAAATGAAAAATATTTAAGAAAATTATAAATAAAATATTAAAAGTCAATCTTAAAAATGATCTTAAATAATATTAATAAAATAATAATAATAATAATAATAATAATAATAATAATAATAATAATAATAATAATAATAGTAAATATAAAATATATATAAAAATTTTAAGACAATAATGCCAGTAATAATAATAATAATAATAGTAATAATAATAATAATATTATAAAAACCTAGTAAAATTTTTTTTTTGTAGATTACCGTTACAAATATCTATTCTAGAGATGGGCACGTGAGTGTCTGTATCTGATTCTTTTATGGATGATTTTGAATATTAACTGTTGTATCATTTGGCTCTGAGGAGCGGCAGGTTTTGGCTGCTAAATCCATAATACCCATGAAAATGTGAAATATCTAAAAAACATTTCTAGAGTGTGTATATATATATATATATATATATATATATATATATATATATATATATCACCAAAAGACCAACAATCTGAATAGATCCATTTGACTGAAATTTTTCTAACTCTATGCGATTAATATATACATACATACATGCATATATATATATATATATATATATATATATATATATATATATAGTAATATTATTATTATTAGAGTTTATAATAAAAACATTTTCGCTATAAAAGAGCAGTCGTTTTTCGGTGCCATATTTTCAGCATGGCCTGTATATCGGCTAAGTCACCATTTGCCAACATACCTGGTTGACGGGCTCCTTCATCTACACGCTGTTACTTTCTTCCGGTCATAACTTCTTCGGTTGGTTTTACACCCTTGCACTGGTCTATAAATGTCTTTGTGGAGTAAATGCATCACAAAAACGTCTTGATGTTGTCCTTTCGCTCAGGGGATTTCAGTTTTGAAGTCCTAAGATCGTCATGATCGGGAAGTATTTACCCATTGGTCATATGGGTTGAACAGAACTTCCTGTAAAATTCAAGCGGAGATTGAAGCGTTACCCGCGGAAGATACTAACTATTCGTTATGGGTACTTTCGTTTCAATATTTCGAATTCTAAAGATCACACCAGGAGAAAAGCTGCCATTATCTTTCGGTTACTGTTGTTGTCGAATATACCTATCTCTCGTGCTTTTGATGTTAATTTTTCGATAAACATCGACTTTCGTGGCCGTAAAAATACGTATAAAAAAAAGTGTCAACAGGAGAATTGTCATAAAAACGTTTCCAAAATGACACCTTTTCTAATGACACCGCTTTTAATTTAACTACCTTAACTCCCCCGGTAATATTTATTATTTTAAAAAGCGTTTATTAGAATTGTAACAAAATCGAAGCATATGATGAAAGTGAATTTATATATTTTTTTATTCTTGAGAATTTACAACAAAGATGTTAAACACTATTTATTTATTAAATAGTTTATTTACAAGAATATTTTTATATTTAGAAGATTCCAAAAATAATTCTTTCAAAAGGCCAGTTTTTCTAATGACACCGCTTTTAATTTAACTACCTTAACTCCCCCGGTAATATTTATTATTTTAAAAAGCGTTTATTAGAATTGTAACAAAATCGAAGCATATGATGAAAGTGAATTTATATATTTTTTTATTCTTGAGAATTTACAACAAAGATGTTAAACACTATTTATTTATTAAATAGTTTATTTACAAGAATATTTTTATATTTAGAAGATTCCAAAAATAATTCTTTCAAAAGGCCAGTTTTTCTAATGACACCGCTTTTAATTTAACTACCTTAACTCCCCCGGTAATATTTATTATTTTAAAAAGCGTTTATTAGAATTGTAACAAAATCGAAGCATATGATGAAAGTGAATTTATATATTTTTTTATTCTTGAGAATTTACAACAAAAATGTTAAACACTATTTATTTATTAAATAGTTTATTTACAAGAATATTTTTATATTTAGAAGATTCTAAAAATAATTCTTTCAAAAGGCCAGTTTTTCTAATGACACCGCTTTTAATTTAACTACCTTAACTCCCCCGGTAATATTTATTATTTTAAAAAGCGTTTATTAGAATTGTAACAAAATCGAAGCATATGATGAAAGTGAATTTATATATTTTTTTATTCTTGAGAATTTACAACAAAAATGTTAAACACTATTTATTTATTAAATAGTTTATTTACAAGAATATTTTTTTTATTTAGAACATTCTAAAAATAATACAATTACAACTAATTCGATGCAATATGCATCGTTTTCCAATTTATAAAGAAATAAATGTGAAAACAATTTTTATTCGTAAAGTTATAAATGTTTACTAGATTACAAAAATATCTGAACCAACTATAAGAAAATCCATATTGTTTACCAGTTGGGCAAATCACAAACTGTCTATTCAGACATAAAAAATCAAATAGATAATTAGAATTATGGCCTCTTAGACGTGTCAGATTCTTTTTTTTTTTTTTTTTGGTAACCAGAATTATAACAAGAAAGCATTATTTATATTGTTCGGACTTTTGTTCTCAGATTTGTTGTCATATTCCCCACGTTTCGGCTTTTGTGAACTCCGACTTTCTTCAGGAAACTGGACTTCCGAAAATTTTATTTCGATAACTGGGGTAGATTTTTCTCATTCCATAAGTCATGCAACTTCTAGATATCTTAGTTATATTCCTTTAAATCAAAGCTTTTATGTTCAACAAGATTGTACCTAGGTATTGAATTTGTAGTGAACAAAACAAGTTCTAGATTTAAAAATTCAAATACTAAGCACTGATGCATTGGTTTTGTTAGAAATAAACCAATTTTCTCGAATTTACAAACCTTGCTTAATACACACAAAACTCGCGAAATTTCACACCTCGAAGCGAAATGTTTTTCGACCAGTAGAACACATTTAAAAACTAAATAGAAAGGCCAGAATCACATCCAGGAGTGAACTCCCAAATTACCTGTTTGGAGCCCCACAAAACAATATAAAAGACGGAGCAAGCTTGACCGTTGCCAGAGAGAAATGGTGTTTACTCGTGCAACCAGACTGGCAACTGGGTCCCACCCATTCACAGTCAGGTTAGCCAAATGCAGACGACAATTCTACTCCTTCAGCTTCTTCTCTCGCACTTCCCGCCTGTGGAACTCGCTCCCATATTCTTGCTTTCCTGACGGCTACAACCTCCAGAAATGTAAATGCAATGTCAATACTCATCTACTAACCACTGGATTCTAGCTCTCTCCTCACCCCCATATAACCTTGCCTTTCTCTCCACCTATGTATCTGTCAGCGCACCTTCTTTCTCAGCTTTCTATTGCTTCTTTCTAACTAGTTTGTACTCCTCACTCTTTTCTAATTAATCTTTTTACAGTTATATAGCCCTCCGCACATCAGTGGCATTTCTGCCTTGCTCGGGGCGAAATGATTAAAAAAAAGACGAGCGTATTTAACACGTCCCTTGACAAACGTCAAGCGTCGCTATTATTGTCTCTAACTTCCTCTCTCACCTCTCACCTCTTCCTTTTCACCATTCACCCTGAGCGAATATTTAAAAGGCAATACTACCCAACAATAAACGCATATACATACATACATACATACATACATACATACGTTCCTGCCTACGTACACATAAACTCCTTCTTGCTAGGACTACTACGAACTTTTGATACCCTTAACTTCTTAATACTGTTTCTCATTAAACATTAACTTCTACCAATTCATGTTATTCATTTCCTTTAATAAATTTCTATTTAAACATACAAAAGGTATATTTTAATTATTCCACACATTCCAATCTCCAACCTTCTGATGATAGAGAATAATCCTTGTAGGGTGTTTGGTTATGTTTGACATAAGGCCATAATAAACATTAACCATCTCCTTACAGCTTCAAACACACAATTATTTGGGTCAATTCACTGGATTTAACAAACGCTTCTATACACTGGGCCATGTGTCCTTGTGAATAATGTAAATAATTACAATACTTCATCTCAGAAATATAGACAAACAATAAAACAATCAAAATGCATATGAATTTGTCATATTGACGTCGTTTCAATGGATGAAGCTACTTAGAAATTATAACATTTAGAAAATTAAAATCACTCTATTATAAAATGTCTAACATTATGTAGTAATAATGTAAAATATTCTTTTTCTATCTTTAAATAAATACTAATTTGTCATGTTAATATAATTATCAGTTTAGTTAATTTAACATGTTATCCACTTAAAACAAATTTAAATAAATACTAATTTGTCATGTTGATATAATTTCAGTTTACTTAATTTAACATGTTATCCACTTAAAACAAATTTAAATAAATACTAATTTGTCATGTTAATATAATTATCAGTTTAGTTAATTTAACATGTTATCCACTTAAAACAAATTTAAACAAATACTAATTTGTCATATTGATATAATTGTCAGTTTAGTTAATTTAACATGTTATCCACTTAAAACAAATTTAAATAAATACTAATTTGTCATATTGATATAATTGTCAGTTTAGTTAATTTAACATGTTATCCACATAAAACAAATTTAAATAAATACGTATTCGTCATATTGATATAATTGTCAGTTTAGTTGATTTAACATGTTATCCACTTAAAACAAATTTAAATAAATACTAATTTATCATATTGATATAAATGTCAATTTAGCTAATTGAACATGTTATCCACTTAAAACAAATTTAAATAAATACTAATCTATCTAAACTTATTTATAAATGGAACTTTGTCTGTGTGTGTGAATGTGTCTCTGTGTGTGAGTGTCCGTTACCAAAGACTCCGAAACGGTTCAACCGATTTTCTTGAAAATTTACACAGTTGTACTATAAGCGTCTGCGAGTGTTCTTAGCTAGGTTTTGTGTCGAGGTACCCCCGTTAAATATCGAAAATCGATAATCGAAGAAAACGGGTTATAGAAGGAGTGGTCCGATTTTAATCAAATTTGATACAGTCATAGACAAAGACATAAGAAACGATATTCAGAAGTTTCTTCTTACAATAGTGCAGAAAATCGATAATATATATATATATATATATATATATATATATATAAGCAAGATGTTTGTGTGTGTGCCTGTTTATCTGTCTGTATTTCCTTTATACAAATCCATAATTGCTAACCGATTCTCACGATATTTAGAAATTTCGAGGTTGCAGTTCTTACAGAATATCGATAATATATATATATATATATATATATATATATATATATATATATATATATATGGCAAGATGTTTGTGTGTGTGTCTGTTTATCTGTCTGTATGTCCTTTATACAAATCCACAATTTTTATCCGATTCTCACCAAACTTCACACAAATATTCTTTAGGCTGAGTCTGAGCTCCAGGACGAAGGATTAGTTTTAAAGCTTTGATTACACCCGTGCAACGACGGGCTATACTGCTAGTTTGCCATATTGATATAATTGTCAGTTTAGTTGATTTAACATGTTATCTACATAAAGCAAAATGGAACAAACTGAAGCATTCTTTGTCTATACTTCTAACACTTATGGCCCATTAGATAAAAGTGTTATATACTCAATAACAAACACGAGTGTATATAAAAATATATGACTTGTGTTTTTATTAACGAACGCTGGACCGTGTCGCCTAGGAACAAAGAGTGAGAGAGCGCTCTTTCAAGGGTTGACGTGGGTGACGACGTGAGTGTATACTCTCTCTTAGCTCGTCTAGCTTCTTCTTCGACTTCTCGAGACTGTCTTCTTCGACTTCTCTGTTTCGACTTCTGACTTCGACTGTGACTCGACTTCTCTTCTACTGTCGAGGCTGGAGACTCCAAAACTGATTCGGTTCGACTTCTCTTCTACTGTCGAGGCTGGAGACTCCAAAACTGATTCTCAAGACTGTGTTTTTCGCAGTCTTTATATATCTTCCAAAAGCGGAAATTGTTTCTTCCGGTTTTTTCTTGATCACGCGACGCCTACGCGACGCCTACGTAAATTCTCAGAGACCCTGTCTATTTCCGCTCTGCCGGAAATAAGGTCAAACAACCATCCGTTCCTTTCAACGGCCGGAAAACGCCCACGCTTCATCGGCCTTCTTGGGTGCGGCCAGATTATTATATTACAAAAGGACTTCATACAAAAAGTTGTGGTTTTCAGTACCTAGCTACAGCAGCGGCGAACATATAACTAAGAGTGTTGAGTTAAAAAGAGATAATTACATCACATCTGGACGTGGCATGGCACATGGAACGAGAATGATATACTCCAGTGATCCAAATAAAGAAATCCGTTTGAAATTGTAAGCAGGTGAAGAAGGCCGGAGTGTATCACGACCGAAACTTTCTGAAAATATAAAGATGGGGACAAAAGTCCGAATAATGTAAAACATTATTTTTCTTTCTTTAATAATAAAGTTAAATAAATAATAGTTTGTCATATTGATATATTTTTCAGTTTTTTAAACTATTTAGAAGTTATAACATATATTATAAAATTATAATCATTGCTTTATAAAAGCTTGATGGGACATGAAGATTAGCCTACAGCATAATCGGGCCCTAGAAGCGATACTGTAGTTCTCCACAGGGGAATTTATAGGGTTAACAGTGGCAATTTATTGAGTAAGTTCTAAACTATATCGTATAGAAAATCTATTATATAAGGCTATTAAATGTAATCCATCTACATGTTTGGGAGTCCGTGTAACTAAAAGATTCGGTGATAGAAAACTTGATTAGATGGAGGAGATCAGACATTCTCGTTCGAATTTGGAAAGTTAGAAAAATAAAATCTTGGGACTTAAAATAAAATCAGTCTCTTCCGAAGAGGAAAAAAATTCTCTGAATCAACAAAGAAATGGTTAAATCAAGAATGGCATCAATTCAAAAAGTTTTACTGAAAGTTTTCTAACTCTATGCGTTTAATATATATATATATATATATATATATATATATATATATATATATATATATATATTACTTTAAAAACAAAGAATTTATTGAATTGTCCCACGATAATTATTTGCACGCGATTTCTCCTCCCCTTGTTAAAAATATATATATTTATATTGTTATTTATTTTAACGTTCCCCCTTTTTTGCTTTTCATTTTCGTTGCTGTTCTTTTCGTTTGATTTATAATTCCAACGATTCTCTCCTGATGAGATGTTGGACGAATGGGCTCTTGAGACTGTTAATAAATTCCTTGTTTTTAATGTAGTGTACAAATTTTTTGCCTCCAAACATTTGATATATATATATGAAATGATTTGTTTGAGCATTAGTTTTGATCGATACACGTATTTACGTAGATATTCTGTTTTTAATTACAGAGTATTATATATTTATATCTATGGGCCTGATTATTACGATAAATTTTTATTACGAAAATGTGTGTCATTCGGCAGAATTCGAACTTGCGACCTTTATCCACACATAGGGGATGCTACCATGTGATTTGGCAGGTCTTAGATCTCTCGACCACGAATGACCATTAGTCTAAACGAGGTTTTAATCAAGCCTATATAACACAGTTTTCGATTTATCACAATAACCATATCTGCTCCGGGCTCGACCGATTATACATATATTCCTGCAATAGAGAGAACAGTTGTTGCTGCCATAGAGTTGAGATAGGGAGTATTTGTAGAGATCCGTTCGAGTTATCGGAGAGTACTTGAACTGATACGTAAGTACCGTGAGATACCGAAGTTACTCACAGACTACCGCGTCAGAAGTCAGAATAGCTCTGAACTCCACTTCACTAGAATAATATACACGGATATACTATTTCCAACGTCTTCACTTCAAGATTTGTATATATATTTTCTTACTAATAGTATTCCTGGATTTACTAACCTGCGTTCAAGTTTTTAAATTACGTTCAATATAATCTACTTTTTATGTTTTTGTTGTTAATTATTTGTGCGGTTCCTCACCCGGAATCCACAACAATATATATATATATATATATATATATATATATATATATATATATATATATATTCAGACATTATAACATGGATATGGTACAATATCACTACAAAAGTAGCTATTTTGTTTCGACACTTCTTGTGTCTTGTCAAGTGATGTGATTGTTTTAAATTGAATGGTTTTAAAAGGTTAAAAACAAGCAAGACCCCTTTAATCAGGGAGGCATTATTGTGTGTACAATGTGGACCAATCAGAGTAAAGCAACTTCTAATTTGGAGAATCTGTGAGCAGACTTAAAATTAATCTTGGTGGGCATTGGTAATAAAATTTGATTAAATTGAGATCAGCTTTATTAACTAACTATTATATCTACTTTATCATTGATGCGAAATTTTATATATATATATAAATATATATATATAAGAAAGAAGATAAAATAAAAACTACATTTTTGCTAACGCATCTCGTCCACTGACGGACTTAATGAAGCCAAAAAATTAAATGAATTTTATTTTAAATAAAGTATCTATAAAATAATTCTTGCTAATCAAAAGAGAAAATATAGAGTGGCCGGATACCTCAAACATCGAAAGGCCGAATACGTCAAGCATCAAACAGCCGATTACATCAACAATAGAGTGGCCGAATGTGTCAAGCATCGAAATGGCCGAATACGACAACCATCTTCTTCTTCTTCTTCTTCTTCTTCTATGTGCCCTGTCCCTTAAGGACGTAGGCGATCATGACCCTCCACATCTCCCTATCCCTGGTGGCTCTTAGCACGCCTTCTGCTGTTACACCACGCAATCCTCGTTCCGTCATCCACCTGATCAGGTTCTTCAAATATATTATCCGCTGCATTCCCCTGTCTCTTTCCCCCTCTATCTAGCCTGTTAGTATCTGACTCTCCAAGCCTTTCTTCCTCATTGCTTGTCCCAGGAACTTCAGCTGTCTCTTCCTGATCCTCAGTATTTATTTCCTTTTCATTTCCATCACTTCCAAAAACATTGAGTGGGCCAAATATGTCAAGAAAAGAGGGGCCAAATGAGTACAGCATCGAGTGGCCGAATACGCCAAGCCGTTGGGGGTTATGCTGTAAGTGAATGCACAGGAACGCATTGGTTCTAGGTCGGGAAATCTGTCCCCTTGTGATGAACTGCGCAGATGAAAAGGGAATACGAATGCTAAAAATATAGACATGCAGACTAAGAGCTTAAATTAACCAATCTAATCCTATTGTTTATATAAGGCTTAAAAATTAATGTCCATTTATTTAGAGCCTCAAATCCAAATTATTAAGAAATATCTAGGATCGAACTCACTGATATTGTTTTAGTCACCGAGGCGAGCTTCGTGATCCTTCCATCATAGGCATTCTTTACCAGTTTTGTAAAAGTAATAACAATAATAATAATAGCCATCTACTCGTTTCCGACTAAACCCGTCTGCTATGTTGGCTTGACAATCCCTGTTGCAGACGCTTGCTCAGGCAAATTGTTGTTTGTCCAAAAATCACAGATCCCAACAGCCGTATATACTGCAATTGCCCTGAGTGCTTAAAACTGGCTTGATCAACAGCTTGAACGAAGTCAGTTCGCCGAAACTTTCGCGCACATTGACTTGCTATTTGGTGTTAACCCTCTAGGGCCATTCGTATCATATTTGATACAGTATTTCCCTATAAGGAAACATTTGGTATTTCCCTATAAGGAAACATTTGGTATTCATTGACTGAGTAGTCAGTACTGCTTTCATTTGAAATTTATAAAATATTTCTCTTAAAAAAATTTTCAGGAAAATATTTCTTTCAAGGCTTGTTTACATACTGTATCAAATATGATACGAATGGCCCTAGAGGGTTAAAAATATTGGTTTTAATGATAGAGGGTTAATACAACCACCGAACGCTTCCAAGCAGTCTCTGTCTACCCGATTTCATTCCAAAGTCTTTGGTCAATCAGTGGTATTTTTTCATCTCCATTGCAAAATTACCGCGAGCTAGGAATTGCCTCAACAGACCAATAACATTGGATATGATGAGTATCGATCCCCGGGTTTTATATTTGGAGAGCGAACGTTCTAAGCAATAGACCACGCGTTTATAATAATAATAATAATAATAATAATAATAATAATAATAATAATAATGAAAATGATACTATCTATTGTATCAAAAAATCTTTGTTTTTAAAAGTTGTAATAAGGGAAGATAATATATAATACATTTTAAAAAAAAACAGTGGAAATCGAAGATAAAAATCTATGATTTCCTTGCAGGAAAATCGCTTAACTTCACTGTTGTCTGATCAGATTTTTGCATCGCCCTTTCCATAAAAAAAGATAAAAAGGGAATACGAATGCTAAAAATATAGACATGCAGACTAAGAGCTTAATTAAAAGTCTTTCGAACTTTATTGAATTCAAGTGAACCAGGGAGGAGAGGGAAATGCCTGCGAGACTAAATATTTTGTATCAAAACTTGAATCACAGGAAAGAATAAATTCCGTATTGTTCTGGAAGATTCCGAGATGTTCAATTAAGATAGAAAATCCCTTTAACCCTTTGGTATTTCAAGTCATTCTTTCTCTTAAACAGTTGCTTTTTTTTACATTTTTTTCTTTTATTGCTTTTCACAACTTTGTCATTATTCTTCCACGAAAGAATGTTCGAACTTTATTATATGGTATGTTTATCTAAATTGTTTATCCAAGATTTTCGACAAAAAAGGAAAAACTCTTCAGTTGGACCAAGAAACTCAAGGGACGTTGAGAGAATAAGAAAAGATAATATTCCTGTGGGTAGACAATCTCGATTATTAAAATATATATATACACTACCGGCCATAATTATTAGGCAACCCTGGTTTTTTTTTAAAGAAATGATGTATTTCATACTATTTTTAATATTTATTGCCAAGTGAATAATTCTAAATGAAAATAGAATGGTTCTTTTGTTATTATTACTTCGCAAAATTTTACAAGACAAAGAAGCAAAGATGAACTCGTCTGAATCACCCTAAACTTTCTTCATTCTTTCATTGGTTAAACTACAATATACGTAATTATTAAATATTTATAAATTCATTTGATACACATGTTATTGTGCAGTATTAACAAAAGTACCATTCTATTTTCGTTTACAATTATTCACTTGGCAATAAATACTAAAAATAGTACGAAATAAATCCTTTTTTTTTTTTTTAAACACTGGGGTTGCCTAATGATTATTGCCGGTAGTGTATATATTTGGTTTAATTTCTGTCCCATTTCGACGAAACATATTAAAACATATCACGACGGCGTAGATTGGGCTAAACTAGGTTCACCACAAGCAAGGCAGTAAAGCCACTACGACACAAGATATTACTGGGCATAAAATAATAATAATAATAATAATAATAATAATAATAAAATAATAATAATAAAATAATAATAAAATAATAATAATAATAATAATAATAAAAATGTGGAAATTGAAAACAAGAGTTGTGCCAGTGATAGTAGGTGCACTTGGAATGATAAAAAATGGAACAAAACAACACATTGAAAGAATCCCTGGAAACCCTTAAGCTTAAGAGATATACAAAAAATTGTCTTATTAAGTACAGCCCACACACTAAGGAAAACTTTATCTATGTAATGCTGGAGATGATAGGGAAGATAGAAAAACATGAAATGGAGCCATAACAACACGCCACTACCTGCCTTAGGTCTCCCCGCAGACTTGGTTGGTAGTGAGACCAAAGCAGAAATCGAAATATGATGAAAAATGACATAATAATAATAATAAAAGCAGAAATATTACTAAGGAGCAAGAACGATATAATTTTAATTAGGAAGAAACCTTATAATGGTTGATATTATATTTGTGCAGATTAAAATTGATTGGAAAATATAGAGCTGGAAAAGAGTTCCACAAGCGAGAAGTGTGAGACAAGAAACTATTAGCATAGAACTTACGGTTATTTCTAGCCAATTCAACTGTGAATTGATGAGACCTCACCGTTAGAATAGTATTGCGATTAAATTCACAGTGTCGAGGTATCACAGCAAGAGATCATCTGAACAATTAAAATGAAAATATTTACTGAAAAATATTTACTTTATTGTAGTAGATAGACTAAACTATCGCCCGGTTCACACTCCACCCACGTCTATTAAACAGGTGAAGAGGCTCATCCCTTGTTCTCTGTTTAGGATGTGGTTTCCGGCTTTCTCTTTTCCAATCTTTTCACTCTTACGTAGCCCCCTGCACATCAGTGGCGTTACCGCCTTGCTCCGGATGATATGATTTTTAAAAAAAGGAACAGGGGGGTAACTTTATGCCGGTGGGAAAGTGACGGATGCTAAGATACCGATTCTTCTTTGGATTTTATCAAGGATCGCCAAATAAATAGCAGGAGTAACCGGAACATATGTGACAGCAATATTCTAATCATGGACGAATGGTAGACTTATAGATATGTGAGATCGATTCCAGATAGAAATAGTTGTCTCATCCGACACAGAGAACCTAATTTCTTAAAAGCTGATCTAGCAATGAATCCAATATAGTCTTTCCACTTCCTGTCAGCTGAGAATATTAGCCCGAGAAGGCGCAAATCACTTTCCGGGAGGTTAATATTAGTCCTGGATGTGGAAGAACTAAAATTACAGACACAATATAAAAGTGCTAGAACAAAAATGAAATGCATGGAAAGCATAGAGCTGGAAGAGAGTTCCACGACGAGAAGTGCGCGAAATGAAACTGTTTGGATAGAACTTAAGATTACATCTATCAAATTCATCTGTAAACTGATGGGACCTTTCCGCCAATCTAGTATTGCGTTTAAATTCATAGTCTAAGTTCATAGCGAAGAACTCATCTAAACAATTACCATAAAAGTTTTTATAGAAAAGGCAAAAGGATGCAACTATAAGGTGGTTGGCAATTGATTGAAGCCGAGCCAGATATCATTCTTATTTCGATATTATCATGGAGCTCAGTGTAAATGGCAGGGGTAGCGGGCCATATCTGGCAGCAATAATCTAAGCATGGATGATTGATAGACCCGGGGAGAAAAGTGACTAGCGCGATACATTGAATCGATGTTCTTAGTAGCTGACCTAGGAATGAAATCAGTATTATCTTTCCATTTCATGTCAGCTGAAAACGTTAGCCCAAGAAGGCGCAACAAATCACTTTCCTGCGGGTTAGCATCAGTCATATTGAAGGAAGGCAGAGAGGGGTCTGTAAGATGACTAATACGGAGAAGTTATATACAGGGTGGGGCAGAGCAACTTGCTTATTTGAATTTGGTGCCCTGAAGCGATGGTTACTCCGAGGATAGTAGGGAGAGGCTTAATCGAGAGTGCGGGATTTAAAGCTTTTTTTTTTCTGTTTACTTTACACAGCGCACACAGCACGCGTGTCAATAACAGTTTTGCAGCAGAAACAGTGAAACCGATAAAATGTAACCGCAATTTCTACTCCAACAGCTGTGGAATTCCCTTCTACATACTTGCTTCCCCGACAGCTACAATCTCCAAGAGTTTAAATGTAAGGTCAATAGACACCTCCTAACACACTAACTCGCATCCATTCTCTCAAACACTCTTCCCATCTACCCAACCCTCATCTTCGGTATCCTTACCCGTCTATAACCCTCCTTCTGACATTTTCTATATCTAAACGCTCTTTCTCATCACTTTCCCCTATGTAACCCCCTGCGCAATAGTGGCAGTGGAATGCCTTGCTTGGGGTGAAATGATTAAAAAAACAAACTTTCCAGGACAACTCATCTCTTTGAGGGGCGATCTGCTTTGACCAGCACCGTCCCCTGATTTATCACCCTGTGACTATTTTCTATGGGGCTACCTGAAGTCAATTGTTTACAACGATCGTCTTAATACCCTGGCTCGCCTGAAGAACAACATTCGTCAAGCTTTCGCCAGCATACCTACCGATATGCTGGAAAGAGTTGACCGAAACTTCAGAGTACGATTAACCCAGTGTATTGAGCAGAATGGACGCCATCTGACTGATGTCATCTTTAAAGCTTGTAAAACATAAAATTTAAATGTTGTAATTGATGCTGTTTAAAGAGCCAGATATTGCTCATTCTTATTTCGATATTATCATGGAGCTCAATGTAAATGGCAGGGGTAGCGGGCCATATCTGGCAGCAATAATCTAAGCATGGGCGATTGATAGACCCGGGGAGAAAAGTGACTAACGCGATACATTGAACCGATGTTCTTAGTAGCTGACCTAGGAATCAAATCAGTATTATCTTTCCATTTCATGTCAGCTGAGAACGTTAGCCCAAGAAGGCGCAACAAGTCACTTTCCTGCGGGTTAGCATCAGTCATATTGAGGGAAGGCAGAGAGAATTAAATGTATATCTGCATTACTTTTGTTTTATTTGTTATTCCAAATAAGCAAGTTGCTCTGCCCCACCCTGTATATGTAAGATAGATTCTGGAGAGAAAAATGGTCTAGGACAACACTGATCCGATTTTCTTAGCTTATCTAGCAATTGTTTCAATCTTTTATAGCAAAAAAAGTTTATTTCTGATTTTTAACATTCTGAAAATATGAACAAATACGCAATCATTTTTGTTAATATCTAAACTTATTTATAAATGGAACTTCGTTTGTGTGTGTGTGTGTGTGTGTGTGTGTGTGTGTGTGTGTGTGTGTGTGTGTACGCTACCTATAGACTCCGAAATGAACCGATTTTCTTGAAAATTTACACAGTTGTACTACATAAGCGTCTGCGGGTGTTCTTAGCTAGGTTTTGTGTCAAGGTGCCCCGATAAATATCGAAAATCGATAATTGAAAAGATCGGGTTATAGAAGGAGTGGTCCGATTTTAATCAAATTTGATACACTCATAGACAAAGACATAAGAAACGATATTCAGAAGTTTCAAGGTTGCAGTTCTTACAATAGTGCAGAAAATGTTTGTGGGTGTATCTGTTTATCTGTTTGTATGTCCTTTATAAAATCCACAATTTTTATCCAATTCTTACCAAAATTTACACTAATATTCTTTAGGTTGATTCTGAGCTCCAAAACCATGGATTAGTTTTAAAGCTCTCATTACTCCCGAGCAACGGCTAGTAGATCCGATAAAATCGATTTCTTCCACATTTTGCTTGCCTTTTGACAAATATTTTCATTGTCGTATCTTGACAACGTAGAGCATATCGCGTTACATTTTTTCTTAAAGAAAGAATATTTACATTATTCGGACTATTGCCTTCATTTTTCTTGCCATTTTCACGACGTTTCGGCCGTTGTACGTTCCGGCTTTCTTCAGGTGCTAAGAATTTCGAAGCAAACCCTTTATTACGATCACTGGGGTATATCATTTTCATTCCCCGCGTGAAGCCTCTTTTATTAGTCCCTCTGTTCGGACTCTCTAATTTACTTGTTTACCACTGCTGTAGCCTGGTATTGAACTCACAAAGGGTTCGGTTCGAAATTCCTGGCTTACGGCCATATCACGTTGAATACAGCGGTTCTCGCTCGATCACCGAAGTTAAGCAACGTTGAGCCTGGTCAGTACTTAGATGGCTGATCGCTTGGGAATACCAGGTGCTGTAAGCGTTTAGTGACGGATGTGCGTTGTGGTGCAGTGGATATCGGCTCGGGAGTAGAAGTCGGTGAGCCGAGTTCGAATTTCAGTTGAATACCCTGCATTCACTTCAGCACTGGTACCCTTGGGAAAGGTATTAATCCGTCTCTTTCCTCCAGTTATGGGTTAAATAATAAGGGTAGGACTTGGGGACCGTGCCCTTAAAAACAAATCCCAATAAATCTTGATACTAGAAAAGAAAAAAGTATTACTAGACACAAACGCTTATATAAAAACAACAATAAATTGTTGAAAGAAAAAAGTATTACCAGTAATAAATAAATACAAAAAATTTAGTTGGCAATGAATGACCCGCCGAGGTTGATATGCCATAAAAACAAAACAACCAACCAACCAATCGAAATTCCTAGCACCTGAGGAAGGCCGGAGCATACAACGGCTGAAACGTCATACAAATGGCAACAAAAGTGAGGATAATAGTCTGAATAAGGTAAATAGTGTAAATACTACTTTAAATATTAGCAATGCGATGTCATTTTTTATTATATGCATCCAATACAATTACCTTCTTCTATTTTTTCGCATTTTGACAATATTTTATTGTCATATCTCGTCAACGTCGAGATCAGTCAATCAGTTAAAAGCCACACGTAATACAGGCTTAGGCGATCATGTTTCCATACTGGGCAGAAGATTATCCCGCAGTAGGTGGCCATTACTTTCTGTGGTAGAGTGGTAGCCAGCCAAAACTATAGAACCCCGTCTGTCCTGTTATTTAACCCATAACTGGAGGGAAGATACGACATATTAATACCTTTCTCAAGGGTATTTGCGCGTAAGTAAATCCAAGGGATTCAACTGGAATTCGAACTCTGCTCCCCGATTTGTCGTTCCGAGCCGATATCCATTGCACCACAAAGTATATCCTTAAAGCACATTAAATTATGCATTTTACAAATTAAAAAGATGGCACCACAGATTTATTATCTATAACGAACGTAAGCAACGCTAGTACCTAAAATAAAAATTCAAATGGAAAAACGGTCAGTTAATAATATACACCTGATGACGACGTAATGCATGACATTCCGAGTCGTGCTTATATATACTAAAAACTATACACTTTTTTGCACTGTTGTATTGCATTGAGCACTGTTCTATAAACACCTGAAAAATATTTATATATTAATGTGTAACTGCGTGCATATACATATGCATACTTATTTATATCCATATATACTGCGAGATAATCTTCTGCCCAGTCAGTCATGTCTCTTCCGAGACATGATCGCCCAAAGCGTGTATCACGTATGGCACTTAACTGACTGACTGAATATAATAGCAGTAGATATGATTAAATGTCTACTGGGCATAAAGTGGGGGATCGGTTTTTTATTGTTATGAAGTAATAAACTGATCCCCCACTAATTACTACATCATAATATTATACATTTCTTTCCCCTCTAGCTATGAGTTAAATAACAGGACAGATTGGGTTCTATAGCCTTGGTCGGCAACCTGTCTACCGCAGAAAGAAATAACAATCTTCTACCCAGTTAGTCCTGTCTCTTTAAAGACATGATCGCCCAAAGCGTGTATCACGTATGGCACTTAAATGACTGACTGATCGTAACGTAAAAATGGAGTAGGTAGTGTGCAAAAGTATTAGGGCAGGGGTGATTTTCCTAAAAAGCTCACTGAAATTCAAATACTGGGTTAAAAGCCAAGTAAATTGCTAATGAATATTGATTATTTAAAACTAGGTGTAAAAGAAATGTATTAAAAAGAACTTACATTAAATTTTTCCTATTTTCTATTAAACAAGTTATTTTGAAACTAGTCTGTTGAATATCTATGGGATATTTTGGATAAAAAATTGATAAATCTAATGTTCCTTTTCAAGACACACTGTCGGAACAAATACAAGCTGCTTGGCAGGAGATACTATTAGATATATTGAAGAAGCTTGTGATGTCAATGCCTGACAGAATGAAGGCTGTGATCAAAGCAGAAGCCTATCATACTAAATATTAAATTTATTTTGTAACAAGTATTTTTGCTTGTTAAAGCATTTGTTGAGTAAATCAAATAAAATTAATTTAAATAAATTGTTTATTTTCTGTCAATATGCCTCATAAAAGATAAAATAGTTCTTGTCTTAATACTTTTGCACAATACTGTATATATACAAACACAAATACACAAACGAACGCAAGAACTTAACCATGGCCAAAAATGTTTTTTTAAGTTGATACATATACTAACAGGAAGACAGAAAAAAGAAATCAACTCAAAATGAAAGGAAGAGGTAAACTCATTATGAATCATTTAAGCAGACACTCATAAAAAGTAACCACAATAAAAAGCAATAAAAAATCAACTAACCACCTGCAGCAACGCTACAGCAATTAAACATACCTAAAAAAGGTCAACACAATAAAAAGGAATAAAAAGCAATTGTCTATATGCAAATTCACCAAACAAAAAGAACCACTCACAAACAAGGATATCAAATTACACCATAAAAAAAATGGGGATAAAACATCAGAGGAAATAAAATTCCTGATGAGTGAAGACATTACAATAGCATCTTCACGAAATTTAGAATGCGACAGGGCTGAAATACCTCTGCTCAGCTAAGTAACACACACACACACATATATATTTAATTTATTTGTTTGAACATTATTTTTTATAATCGATAATCATATTTAAGTAAATATTCTGCTTTTAATCAAACAGTATGTTTATACATTTATTTTTACCGACCTTATTATTTACGAAAGATTTTGTTACATAAAATGTGTGTAATTCGTCAGGATTCCAAACTTCAACTTCAATCAACACAAGGGATGTCACCAATTGATCTGGTGCGTCTTTGACCACTCGACCACGAATGATTCCACAGTCTAACCGGGGTCAAATCAAGCTCGAATCCTACTGAATGACAAACATTTTCGTAACAAAATGTATCGTAAATAATCAAGCCGGTAGAAATAAATATATAACTATACCGTTTGATTAAAAAACAGAATATCTACTCAAATTCAGTCAGTTAAGTGCCATACATGATACACGCTTGGGCGATCATGTCTCGAAAGAGACATGACTGACTGGGCAGAAGATTATCCCGCAGTAGGTTGCCATTGCTTTCTGCGGTAGACTGGTTGCCGACCAAGGCTATAGAACGCAATCTGTCATGTTATTTAACCCATAATTGGAAGGAAGAGGCGGATTAATACCTTTCCCAAGGGTATTTGCGCGTAGGTGAATGCAATGAATTCAGCTGGAATTCGAACTCGGCAAATACAAGTATCAATTAAAAAAAAATGTTCAAACAAATAAATTAAATATGTCGGTTGTTAAATATGTATATATATTAATGACAAATCAAAACAGTTGGTGGAACCAATGGACAACATTTCAAACGACCCAACGCAGACAAAATCTCGAATAATGTCTGTAATATGAAGAAGGGATTATAGGCAAAGGACTACTTACTCAACAAAATATTTCCTCGTTTTTTATTCTTCAGAAAGAATATCCATTCGAAAATGAATGCGTACCTATGATCGTATTGAAAATTGTTAAGTAGGATATGTTTTTGGAGAATTTTATAAACAAGAATGCTTTTCGCTTGCTTGTGCGTTGTGGTACAGTGTATATCGGCTCGGAACGAGAAATCGGGTAGCCGAGTTCAAATTCTAGTTGTATTCATTGCATTCACTTACGGGCAAATACCCTTGGGAAAGGTATTAATCCGTCTCTTCCTTCTAGTTATGTGTTAAATAATAGAACAGATTGGGTTCTATAGCCTTGATCAGCAACCAATCTGCTGCATAAAGCAATGGCAACCTACTGCGGGATAATCTTCTGCCCAGTCAGTCATGTCTTTTTCGAGACATGATCGCCCAAGCGTTTACCACGTATGGCACATAACTGACTGTTTCCCGTCAAACTGTTTATAAAATGCTTTTTTAAAAAAAAAAAAAAAGAAATTCTACAAGGACAAATATTCCCGGTTCTATAAGAAATAGTTTTTATATCATTTTTTTTTTCTTCAACCTGCTTAACAATGGCGCAAAGTTTATAAGGATTAATTTATTAATTCCTAGATTACCTAGACAGAGCAAAAGTCCGACGTTAATTCATATAAAAGGTTGGCGTTAGTCGTATCTCGGATTTCACAATTACGGGATATACAACTATGTATATGTGTAAATTCGTAACAAACAAAATACAACGAGAACAGCAGACCCAGCGTTTGTTGTTTCAAGAAACGGGTTACATGCGTGTATTTGCGAATTTTGTCAGCAATCTCTCTTTTATAGCTTTCATTGAAGATCAGTGACGAAGCACCGTAATTTAGCGTGTTGTTATATTTCTCTTTTGTCTGCATAATATGGTAATTTTCTAATCGCAGCTTAGATGTAGCATGAAGTCGAAAGTATGGGACACACAGTGAGGATCGAACTTACTTCTCGGTTGTAATAATTCTAGCGAGACAAGCTTGTTAACCATTCCACCACACCGAGATGCCCAAAGGCAATTATGAAAGCTTATGAAGACCAAAGAGAGACTTCTTTTGTGTCCCTCATGAATGTGAGTAAATGGTGTTCCTAACCGTTTCCCGGATTTCTCTTTTGTTATGAGAAAAATCAAAATTCCCAGTTTGTTTTTGGCCCCAGGTTTTCATCTTGACTGGACCAGTCTTTGACTTTTCCATCCCTTTAATTATTTTGTCTCTTTTCCCTCTCCTTTAGCGAGTATATTACTTGATTTTGACGTCTAGCGTAATACAGCAGCCACTCTGAATTGTTGTGGGGGCAGACCGGTCTCACTAACATTTGTTTATTTTAGTTTAAATATGTTCTTATATTTTAGTTTGTTTTTGCGTTATTCATCCCTCCCTCTCACATTTTTATATCACTGTCATTTTTATATGGTGATTTTATAAGCGCAGATAAGATGTGGCACAAGGCCGAAAGTATGGGTACCCAGTGAGGATCGAACTCACTACTCAACTCTAATGATTCTAGCGAAACAAGCTTGCTAACCATTACACCACCTCGAGATGCCCCTGTCTGCATAGTATGTAAGAACTGCCAAAATCATCTCTGGATTCGAGCTCATACTAAACATTATCAAGACTTATTTGGTTACTAGCAGTATAGCCCGGCATTGCTCAGGTGTAATTAAAGCTTTAAAACTAATCCATGGTCCTGGAGCCTAGACTCAGCCAAAAGAATATGTGTGTGAAGTTTGGTGGGAATCGGATAAAAATTGTGGATTTGCATAAAGGACATACAGACAGATAAACACACACACACACAAACATCTTGCCTTGTATATATTTATTATCGATTTTCTGCACTATTGTAAGAACTGCAACCTTGAAACTCTTGAATATTGTTTCTTATGTCTTTGTCTATGAGTGTATCAAATTTGATTAAAATCGGACCACTCCTTCTATAACCCGATTTTTTCGATTATCGATTTTCGATATTCATCGGGGGTACCTCAACACAAAACCTAGCTAAGAACACTCGCAGACGCTTATAGTACAACTGTGTAAGTTTTCAAGAAAATCGGTTCATCCGTTTCGGAGTCTATAGGTACCGGACACACACACAGACACATACAGAGACAAAGTTTCACTTATAAATAAGTTTAGATTTGTCAATTGTTGTCGAGCCCTTAGTTGTCAGTGAAGTTGTGAACAAATTTTCGGCGCTCTACGCCCTCGTCAGATTGATGACTGAAGTTCTCGAGTAGAACGCCGAAATTTTGTTCCCAACTTCACTGACAGCTAAGGGCTCGTCAACAATCGACAAATAACCAAATAATTCAACAATGCTGCTCAAAAGGAATATGAATACGTTGAAAAATTTGATTAACTCAGTTAAAAATAATAACCCAGCACAGTAGAACTAATATTAGACAAAACTTTTTTTGTAACAGTCACAAAGTATTGAAATGCACTACCATCACACATAAAATTGGCAAAAACTCTTACGGAATTTAAAAGCCTTATTGAAAAGGATAAAACACTATTAAAATTAAAATATGAGTTTGATTAGAGATGGAAATAATTTATTTTCTCTCCATCTCGGCCATGCCACAACGCTAAGAGAGGAGAGAGGGGATTTAAAAAGGGACACACGAGAGACCGCGAGGCCTAGAAGTCCTAACCTACCTAACCTAACCTAAACTAACAATACATTTTCGAAGACAAAAAATTATTGCCATCATATATTTTTGAATAAAAAAATTTAGCTGCAATACATTTTTTAATACAAAACTAAGACATCTTCAGTTTCTAAAATAAAAAAAAAATGCCATCAAAATCTGATTATTTGGTTAATTGTCGATTGTTGTCGAGCCCTTAGCTGTCAGTGAAGTCGTGAACAAATTTTCGGCGCTCTACGCCCTCGTCAGGTTGATGACTGAAGTTCTCCCGAAATTTTGTTCCCAACTTCACTGACAGCTAATGGCTCGACAACAATCGACAAATAACCAAATAATTTAACAATGCTGCTCAAAAGGAATATGAATACGTTGAATTATCAAGACTGTTTTTATTTGTTTTATTATGTAGACGTTTTTATAGCAATAGAAAAATTTTGATACCAGAACAGAATCAGTACAATATTAGTGCTTAACGTTTTTCCGCGAACAACTGCACTGTGTAACCGACTCCCATGAGGATGCTTCCCCGATTACTAGAATCTTAACCTTTTCAAGAGTATGGTTATCTTTCACTTCTCTCCGCAAAAATTACCTTCTAACTTAACCCTTTACTGTGAGTGGCCCCTGGATATTGTAAACGATGAACCTCACTGAAAAAAAATTAGAAAAACAAGTTTGTGCGTGCGCGTTGAGTCGATTTTCTCATCCCCATCGTCCCTATGCATAGATTAGTTAAACCGACGTGACCTGTTCGTGCAACCGAGGATCGGATTAGTTTTAAACAAGTCAAGGCCATAGAAAATATACTTCTTGATAATTCTTTATAAGTTTCTTAAACTTGCTTTTGAAGATCCATTCTTCCTTTGGTGCCATGCGTGATTATATCCTCATTTTTTTTTTTTATTCTTCAGAAAGAATATCCATTCGAAAATGAATGCGCACCTATGATCTTATTGAAATTTGTTAAGTAGGATATGTTTTTGGAGAATTTCATAAATAAGGATTTTTTTCGCTTGCTTGTTTCTCGTCAAACTGTTTATAATTTTTTTTTTTAACTCTACAAGGACAAATATTCCCGGTTCTATAAGAAATAGTTTTTATATCATTTTTTTCCCTTCAACCTGCTTAACAATGGCACAAAGTTTATAAGGATCAATTTATTATTTATGTAAGATAAATGTCCGAGAATTTGAATCAGCTTAAATTTCATTTGAAAAGTCAACAAGAGACGTGAAAAAAGGCCTTGAATTTAAGAATTAAAAAATTATTAAAAAATAATATATTTATTCTTTTCCTGGGCATATCTGAAAAGATTAACTTTTTTTTTCTTTGCGGTGGGATGTAATTGAAAGATGTAAAGTTTATGAAAATCTAGTGAAGCGGATAAGTTTTTTTTATAGAAAACTAATTTCTTTTACTTTCGTTAAATCCTAAGCGACTTAATGGACATATCCGCACGTGTATAAATGTGAGTACGGATAGAAGAGGAGAGGACATATGCCATCTCTCCATTGTCGGATTCTGCTGGTGGTTTAAAGCCCGTGTTACTAGAATCATTGCAATCGAGTAGTGAGTTCAATTCTCACTGGATACCCCATATTTTTGGCCTTTAGCCACATCAAAGCTGTGCTTAAAAAATCACTATCCATTGTCGGACTCTCTTCCTTCGGGAGGAGAGTGACCCTGACCAGCTTTGACAAGCTATGACTATCTTTGTACCCAGTTACTGTGTAAGCGGGGCTGGGTAATCTTTAACCAGATGGCCTGAGCTTACGCGCTCAGGTTCCCCACGTTAAAAACCGACCTTGTGTCACATCTCGCTTCAGTAGGGGAGTAGGGTAAATGTTGTGGCTTTGTTAGGGCCCGGAATTAAAACACGAAAACAAGAAGGTAGCTTCAAACGGTGTATTAGAATAACAGAACATGTATCTACATCTTAACTTATTTATAAATAGAATTTTGTGTGTGTGTGTGTGTATGTGTCTGTGTGTGTGTCTGTGTGTGTTTAGCAGATACATGGTGGAGCAAGGATTAAATGGGATAACAGGAAAAGGGGTATTAAGAGCGACAAGAGACGTAGAAGGCCATAATCGCCTACGGCCTGAAGAGACACGACAAATAAAAATGGAAGAAAACCTTTGTCACTTCGGTGTTTATACCTAGGGTCGTTTGCATTGAACCAATTATTTTATAACTTCTTGATTTGTGTCGATGTGTAATGCTGTAAATTGCCCAATAAAATGTTCTGTCGTCACCGCGATGGGAACAACGGTATTATCGGTAGAGTCATTTTTTGTGAAATGTAAACTTTCCCCACAACGTACAAATCGCGTCTGGTGATAACTGGCTCCACATAATGCATTCATAGTCGAGGCAATTTTAAACCGTGGGGGAGTAGGATAAATGTTGTGGCCTTGATAGGGCCCGGAATTAAAATACGAAAACAAGAAGGTAGCTTCAGACGGTGTTTTAGAATAACAGAACGCGTATACAATAAGTGTTAGTAATCAGCAAATAGAAGTGTAAGTCCGAACTGTATTACGCCTTCAGGTTCCCCACGTTAAACACCGACCTTGTGTCACATCTCGTTTCAGTAGGGGAGTAGGGTAAAAGTTGTGGCCTTGTTAGGGCCCGGAATTAAAACACGAAAACAAGAATGTAGCTTCAAACAGTGTATTAGAATAACAGAACATGTATACAATAATACGTGTTAGTAATCTGCAAATAGAAGTGTAAGTCCGAACTGTATAGCTACGCTGCGTCTCGACTGCCTCACGACTATCTTATAAATGCCACTGGACTGCAGCTCCGGAAGTCACGCAGGTTGGTATTTATTGACGGAGGAAGAGTCCATTCCAATTGATAGGGCAAAATAACAGTAACTAAACTCTCTACCTTCGGGCGGAGAAGAACATGGTTTTGTGAGTCAGCATTTTCTATGTTGCTAGGAATTAAATCAAAATACAGATTAAATCTCAAAACCTCTGATAACGATCTTCGTTGTGCCATTGCTAAAGTCTCTCCTCGAATAAATGAGCTTGTTGTAATAAATCAATCCCATCCATCTCATTAGTATTGCTTAATTTTGGCTATCGGTACATAGTTTTGAATAGTTTTTTGCATATCTACTTAATAAGGAGCATTATCTATAATAAAAAAAATTTTTTTTAATCATTTCACCCCGAGCAAGGCGGAAACGCCACTGATGCGCAGGGGGTTACATAAATGTAAAAAGATTAATTAGAAAAGAGTGAGGAGTACAAACTAGTTAGAAAGGAACAATAGAAAGCTGAGAAAGCAGGTGCGATGGCAGATACATAGGTGGAGAGAAAGGGAAGGTTATACAGGGGAGGGAAGAGAGCTAGAGGCCAGTGGTTAGTAGATGAGTATTGACTTTGCATTTAAATTTCTGGAGGTTGTAGCCGTCAGGAATGCAAGAGTACGGGAGTGAGTTCCACAGGCGGGAAGTGCGAGAGAGGAAGCTGCAGGAGTAGAATTGTCGTCTGCATTTGGCTAACCTGACTGTGAATGGGTGGGACCCAGTTGCCAGTCTGGTTTCACGGGTAAGCACCTGTTGAGGAGGCATCAGTGACTTAAGCTCATCCGAGCAGAAGCCATGAAAATATTTATAGAAGAGATAGAGGGAGGCCACATTTCGACGATGGGGAAGTGGCTGCAGTCGAGTCGCCAGATCAGTACCTATCACATTACAGACTCTCCTTTGGAGCTTGTCAAGAACACTGAGGAGAACGGCAGGGGCACCTGACCATAAATGGCAGCAGTACTCCATGCACGGACGTATGGTTGACTTGTATATATGCAGGATGGATTCAAGTGGGAAAAACATCCTGGATCGTCATAGTGACCCAATCTTCTTTTGCTATGGATTCAATATAGTGGTTCCATTTGAGGTCTGAGGACAGGGTAAGTCCGAGGAGGCATAGTGTATTACTCTCAGGGAGAATCACTTGGTCCATGCTTATGGGAGGCAGAAGAGGTTGCCTGTGATGGTTGACAGACAACAGCTTGGTCTTAGATGAATTGAAGTTGACAAGCCACTTCTTGCCCCAGTTCATCACAGAGTGTAGATCCCGCTCAAGGTCAGCAGCGAGATTATGTCTGTCCGCCATGACAGGTTTCTTACTGGAGCGGGAGTATATTGTAGTGTCATCTGCGTAGATGCCTACTTGGGACTTAATCTCATCTGGAAGGTCGTTGATGAAAATAAGGAGCGTCGGGCCCAGGATAGAGCCCTGTGATGAGAGATCAATTTAATTTAATTTAAATTAAATTTAATGCGTTTAATTTAATGATGTTACGAGTAACTGACTTTACTCAAAAATACTTCAGAATAAAATATCAAAATTTCAATTTCATTGTTTTTATTTTTTATTTTTACATCCTAAAGTTTTAAGGGTACACAGGAATCTATAAAAATACCCAGTGGTACCGAAGAACAAAAAGATTGGGAAATGGTCTACAAAGTAAAATTAGCAGGGTATAATCATGTGGCTTCCCTCTGTCTTTTTTAGAAGTACTTTCATGATAACTGCTCTGACGAGCTTTTTTCCTTGGTTGCTCGACCCCATGTATTTACGCGGTTTACTAAATTGGCGTTTACGTCCCACACTTTACCGTCGAAGTAGTTAAATGAAACAGTCTCTTCTACTCTAACAGTTTATTTTATTACACTTTGTGGAACTCCCTTCAGTTTGCTTTCTACAATCTCTAAACTAAAATGCAACGTCAGTTGCCATTTTCTACCTACTTGAATCCCATGCATCTCTCATATTTCTTCACGGCTAATAAATGTAAAATTATATAATAAATGGAACTTTGTCTGTGTGTGTGTGTGTGTGTGTGCGTGTGTGTCTGTGTGTGTGTGTGTGTGTGTGTGTGTGTGTGTGTGTGTGTGTGTGTGTGTGTGTCCGTTACCTATAGACTCCGAAACGATGAACCGATTTTCTTGAAAATTTACACATTTGTACTATAAGCGTACTATAAGCGTCTGCGAGTGTTCTTAGCTAGGTTTTGTGTCGAGGTGCCCCGATAAATATCGAAAATCGATAATCGAAAAAATCGGGTTATAGAAGAAGTGGTCCGATTTTAATCAAATTTGATACACTCATAGACAAAGACATAAGAAACGATATTCAGAAGTTTCAAGGTTGCAGTTCTTACAATAGTGCAAAAAATCGATAATATATATATATATATAAGGCAAGATGTTTGTGTGTGTGTGTCTGTTTATCTGCCTGTATGTATTTTTTCAGCCCTTTTATTTTAGTTTTTGCTTCGGGTTTGGCTCAAAGTAGGTATAATTGTAGTTCTTTGTCTCAGCCATGATACCATTTACTCAGAGGACTCATTTAGCCTTCAAAATTCAGTTTACGACGAAAAGAATCTATTTGATATCGATACCAGGAAATCAAAATTTTACTTACATCCATTCATTTTTCTTTCAGTCTACGGTTTCGCTCTAACTAGAAACAACTATTGCTTTTTAGTCCTTCGTGCCAACGTCCAAAGAGTCTGAGCTCCAGGACAATGGATTAGTTTTAAAGCTTTCATTACACCCGAGCAACGCCGGGCTATTCTGCTTGTAAATGAATAAATAATGCGATATCACTCTAGCGGCAATTATTTTCAGTAGTTTTAGGAAATAAAGTATTTATCTGGTTAGATATTAGTTTCCAAAAAGGCTTTATTGTCAGAATAGCGAATAAAATAATCATATTTTTCTAGTGATCAGATCGTGACTCGGAAATTCATTCCGTGCATTGGTATTTCTTTCAAGATGTAACCGCAATTTCTAATCTAACAGCTTCTTTTCTCGCACTTCCCGCCTATGGAATTCCCTTCCCTATACTTGCTTTCCCGACAGCTACAATCTCCGAAATTTTAATGTAAGGTCAACAGACACATCTTATCGCCCTAACTCGCATCCATTCTCTCAAGCACCCGTCTCCTTCCGACATTTCCTGTAACTAACCACTCTTTCTCATTACTTTTCTCTATGTAACCCCCTGCGCAATAGTGGCAGTGGAATGCCTTGCTTGGGGTGAAACGATATAAAAAAATGTCGTTTGGTTCACGTACTGCTATTTTGGAGATTTTTGATAATCTCCAAAAAATCAGCAATGTTATCAGACGTGACGTAGCATCTCGGTTTCAATTAGTTTTCCACAGCCGTGACGTAGCTTCTTAGTTTTTTTTTCTACAATATTTTCATGATAATTGTTCTGGTGAGCTTTTCACATTGGTACCACAACTTTATAAATTCAAGCGGAGTGCTGCGCAACATTCGCGCTTCTGCCTGCCTAGGATGGAATGATTATACTCGTCTAAAAAAAAACCTGGCCTAAACAGACAACTATTGCCTATTGTTAACTTCTATCATCGTTTGACTTTACAATTCAGACTCTATAGCATTCGAAAACGACATGATGATTGATATATTTAAAAATATGAGTCTGTGTTTGTCTATATTTCTGAGATGAGGTAGTATTTACAGTATTTACATAATTCGGACTATTGGTCTCATCTTTGTTGCCATTTGTACGACGTTTCGGTCGTCGTACGCTCCGGCTTTCTTCAGGTGCTAGGAATTTCGAACATAGCCCTTTATTACAATCATTATGATAACTAAAGATGCATTACAAAGCTAAGTAAAGTAATGAGAAACAAGAAAAATTTCGTTAGATACAAAGAAACGTATGCTGAAATACAATGCAATATCTGTCCTCCTACATGCTAAGTAATACATCGCAATTTCTTCGCAGGTGCGGTGGAGACTAAGACAACAGAATTATTGCTCTACATAAGGATACTGAGAATACCATAGACGGATCACGTGAATTACCAGGAAGTCTTAAGATAAATGGAAGCAAAAAAAAAACAAAAAAACAGTTATATTCAGAAACAAAGTCAGTTAACAGCGAGACATGTTTGGGGGCGATTACAAAAAACAAGCATAATTAGGAGCTGCAAACGATAGGAAGTTGTGGAGAGGCGTGATTGCCCACGTCTTGAAAGAACACAGCAGATTGTAGAAAAACTCAAACCACGGATAAGTTTGTTTTTTTTTTACATTTTAAAATAACATCTCTTTTAATAATATTGGAATTATTTCGAACTTTTGTTCTCATCTTGGTAGATATAGGTGTTATATTATATCCCGAAGGACTTCGGTGGTGTATTTTTGGAGCCTTTTATATTCAGTGTCAAAAAGATTTTGACAACTGGATTATGTTAGTGCGTTCGTGTCACTTGTCATAATTTGTATTTATTTCTGAGATAAGTAATTTTCAAAAATATTGGAATTATTTCGAATTTTTGTCCTCATTGTGGTTGATATAGGTGCTATATTAGAAACTACGATTCGACCAAGTACTCTCTGGTCATCATCAGGTGTCCATAGATTGGCTGATGTGGAATATCTCGTTGATCATTGCGAAATATCCTGTGAAATTAATTACTGTTTATTCATGTTGGAATTTGGTTCTCTTACTACTAAGTGACGTAGTGGATATAGTAGTTGATTATACATGTGTTAGTATCATCTAGTGGTCATGAGTTCGATCCTTGGACTTGGAAGTGAGAGAACCAAATTCCAACATGAATAAACACTGATTTCACAGCATGTTTCAACGAGATATTTCACATCAGTCAATCTATGGACGCCTGACGATGACCAGAGGGTACTTGGTCGAAACGTTGCGTCTAATATAACACCTATATCCACTAAGATGAGAACAAAATTTCGAAATAATTCCAAGATTATTGAAAATTACTCATCTCAGAAACAAATACAAACCATCTGTTTTAGTTAAATAAAATTATTATTAAGTAACGATACCAGCTTCAAGACTGCATTAGTACTTTTTCTAAGCCGAGAATGTAGAACTTTTAAGCTTTCATTTTAAATCCTATGTAGACTTTTCGTTCTTGATTAATTGAATTAAGTGGTCAGTTTTAAGGGCAGCGGTGCTTAAAAAGTGAATTAGTTTGACAAGTTGATAACGAAATCATGCAAAAGTAGCCACCAAAGCAAGAACCTAATTCTAGGTTTTAAAAAAAAGCAACAAATATTCAAATATATAGATTCTGGCGAGATATTCATTCGCTTTTCTTTCAACTTCTTTCCAAATTTGAGAGATGTTTGGAATAAATACCAGATTAGAGTCAGTCACACCGTAATTTCGCGGAGATAAATCTTATTTTCTTCCGCCTTTCTTCAAAGGAAAGCGCCTAACAAACAGGCCGAAATGGAAGCCGCCTGCAATGACATAAACGGATGAGATATCCGTTTTATACGCCAGCAGCAGACGAAGGATTCAAAGCTGAGAGTTGGATAAATATGCACTATTTAAACCAAAACTAAAATATAATTTGAATAATTTTTAAAATTCTACTTTCTTCAAGCCTTCTTCAATATGAATATCCGTTCCATCTTTTTTTTTTTTTTCATTTGCTTCTTTTCTTTTCAATTAATTTTCATTGTTGTTGTTATTTACTACGCATAGCTTAGACAGCCACGAAACCAAATATGGGGTGAAACGATTATAAAGAAAAAAAAACAGAGGACAGAAAGTGTGACACTGAAATCCGAAGGGGCATTGTGATAGATAAAGATGCATTACAAAGCTAAGCAAAGTATTAAGAAACAAGAAAAATTTCGTTAGATACAAAGAAACGTATGCTGAAATAAAATGCAATATTTGTTATCCTTAAGTAATACAACACAATTTCTTCGCAGATGCGGTGGAGACTAAGACAACAGAATTATTGCTCTACATAAGGATACTGAGAATACCATAGTCGGAGCACGTGAACTACCTAGAAATCTTAAGATTAATGGAAGCGAAAAAATCTGGCGGCATCTGATTGGTTTGCTTCCCATCAGCTATTGAAAGGATTCTTAGACTAAGTAACGATTGAGTAATACAAGTGTTTACAGCTTATCAGATCTTTATTTAAAGCCGAAAATAATTTTGGATTATACTAAGTCTTGTTTTAAAAGTTAATATTTCTTTTGATTTTTCCATATAAAAATCATGCTATTTAACCCATAGCTGGGATAGATTCACGAAGGCATTTGAATGTAACTAACTCGACTGGAATTCGAAATCAGCTCTCCGGTTTCTTGTTTCCAGTCGCTATCGAATGCATTATCCACACATCAACCAGGTAATAAAGGAAGAAGAAAAGAATAGACTACCTGGTTTTTCGTGTCGCCTCCTGGGCTTCTCCATGTTCATAGACGTCGTGGGTGTTCTTGAAACCAGGTGTTAGTTATTACCTGATCATTTGCTGTGCACCATTGGACCCATTTTTCTCCTCGTTTGCTGTGAATTCCTAATCCAAAATTGCCAGTTATCTCACCTTTACTCTCCTTGCTTACTTTGGCATTCAAATCTCCTATGATGATTCTAATTTCTTGGTTTTACATTGAGTCTTGGCAATGTCAAGAGTAGAGTAAAAAGATTCTATTTCTTTCTCAGTGCTTTGCGTTGTTGGTGCATAGACGACTACAATGGCTATGTTGAACGGTCTTTCTTTCAGTTTGACCAGGAGAACTCGTTCAGGAAACAGGCAATATCCTAGAAAGGATTTCTTCATTTCTTTGTCCAGCATTAAACCGACTCCTTTTTCGTTATTTTTGCCTCCTGCGTATATTGTCCTGTGGTTGTCACTGCTGACGTTTCCATTGTTTGGCCATCTGGTTTCGCATATTCCCAGAATATTTATGTTCAGTCTGTTCACCTCCTGCTTGACATTCTCGAGTTGACTACAGTTGTTGAGCGTCCTGACATTCCATGTCCCCAAGGTAATTTTTTCTTTGTTGCGCACAGTCGCAGGGTAACGGTCCATGGACACCTGTTGCTCATGTCGTTTCTTTCCGGGTGAGGGACAAATTTTGGAAAAAAGTGTCCCCTTTACGCCGTTGGTGCTAAATTCAGACATTTACAAGTGAATTCAGACATTTACAAGTAATTAGCACTTTGGTGCTAATTCATTTACAAGTATAAATTGTTAAGAAATGTAGCTCTCCAGGGCTTTCCCCGTCGTTGCTCGCATGTTCCGTGTAAGGTATTCTAGAAAAATCCTCTGTTGAACTACATCTGTGTTACTTCAGGTGTCCACTTCATCTGTTGTTCATCATTAACTACCAAACAGGGGAATTAATATTAGATAACAATTCAGCAATCTCATTTTCTGTTTCTTTTTTTTTTTTTTTTTTTTTTCTATTTTTATTAAAATTGTTCTATCTCTTTAACGTTTTGTTTATTTTTTGGAAAGTATCGTATGCTTAATACATCTTCGGATTTCAGTGTCACAGTTTTCATCTTCTGCTATAACATTTCGAACTTAAATCTCTGTATCTTATTACATTTCGTTATGCACCATCCACACATCAACCAGGTAATAAAGGAATAAGAAAAGAATAGACTATGTATATTGCGTCGCGGTGCAGTAGATATCGAAGAGCCGAGTTCGAATTCCACTCGAATACATTGCATTCACTTACGCACAAATATCCTTGGGAAAGGTATTAAACCACCGAGCGAGAATCATAATCAGGCCATAAATAGAACAAGAACAGTGCGGATTCGTCAAAGACACTGGAACAACTAACGCCGTATTTATGATTAGGATGCTCTATGAAAGCGCAATGCAAATGAAGAAGGACTTGTACCGATGTTTTATTGATTATGCAAAGACATTCGAAAAAATACACCACAAAGAATCAATGGAGATGTTCAACAGCCTCGACATATTTGGGAAAGACATAAGAGTAATCAAGAATCTCTGCTGGTAGCAAATCGCCTGCATACGGACAAGAAACGAATTCAGCAGATATACAAAGAAAAAAAGGCGTTCGTTTGTCCCATCGTCCCTGGTAGCGCTTTTCCATTGTTTTACTATCCTAATGGAATCGTTCTCCTTGCTCATCACTCACATCTCCGCAATAATCCGGAAATTTATCTAGATAGCTATTTAAAAAATGAACCTTAATATTCATATTAGTGCATTAACGATAAAGTTTATTACTGACAAATTTTATCAGTTAACTTCAATTTTGGCGATAAATTGGAAAATTTCAGAATTTCAATTTTTAAATTTTAGACTTAAAAACACTTTTACCTTATAAAAATAGTTTATTTCAGGTGACTGACAAATTACTCAGCCTACTAGAAAATTGATGGGTTTCTACGATCTTTATTAACTGAGTGTTGCTGCCAGCCAAGATCGTAAACTTTTTTAAACATTTCACCCCAAGATTTGTCTTCCCGCAGATAGTAGCAATTAAATTAAAAAGAAGCTTTTGATTTCTTCCAGTTAAAAAATGAGTAGGCACTTATTGTGCAGCCAAAGGCTTGTTTATTTTGTCTTTTGTATGGCCTGTTTTTAAACTTGCGAGGGAAGGTACTGTAAAAGTGTTATTTTGGCTTTGAAGGCTTCTCTCGAAAGAAACAGGTTGTGGTATTATTTATTTATTTAATTTTTTAGTCACCTCGTGGTATCAAAAATCTAAACTCCTGATTAAGGGTAGCTTTTCTTAGACTCTGTGACATTTTACCTCCCTGGCTATTGAACGTATGCTCTCTCGTACTCTCTTCTTCTCTCTCCTATTCTCTCCTCCAAAATTGAGTAATTTTAGTACAGCAAAAACGGTAGCTAACCATGAAAATCTAAGGTCATTTTCGGAATCAGATTGGTTAAAGAACGTTTTTTCTCTCTTATCAACAAATATCCTGTTGAACAGGGTAGTAAGTCATTATTCTGATAGTTTTGTGTCATATAAAGCTAAGCTAATTAGGAAGAAAGAAAATAGTGGTCCAAAGAATGTTAATATTTTTCGTTATCAACATACAGAAAGAGTATGCCCAAACTATAGATAGATAGATAGATAGATAGATAGATAGATAGATAGATAGATAGATAGATAGATTGATTGAATTTAGTGTATCGAGGCAGGAAATAATTTTCTAAACATATATTGGTAAATATAAGAGAAAATGAATGTCTATTATGTTTAATCATGAGCCGTTCTAAACTTCGTATTTTGGCTTTAATTTCAGTTGAAAATAAAGACAAAAATTCTCCAACAATAGGATAAATTTTTATTAATTTGCTTCTAAGCTTTCGGCTCACATGAGCCATATTCAGAGAGGTTATTTAGACGGTAATAATAGATAGATAGATAGATAGACACGCATAAGTATTGGATACATATTATCTATTATAACTCTAGTTTATTTTCGCCATTTTGCCTGATATTTGGTAAGTAATATCTCTTAAATTTGTTTTAGTTGTATGTGAAAGGAAAATTAAAAACTCACGGTTGAATCCATTTTTTTTATCAAAGTTCAAAATTATCCTATGCAAAAGTATTGGATACATGACACTTCTTTTAAAATTTCCAATCGAAATTTTCTATTTTAAAAGACTTTAAATATTCAAATTTTGGATAGTATTGGAATTTTATCTCTGACCAATCAGATAAGTACACAGTTGCTAACAAGATAGTGATACTAATCATATGACTCTTTAATGTGCATTCTGCAATTTAAGGATTAAAAATGGTAAAACTAAAGAATTATCCAGAGATATGCGAGATAGAATCATTGAACGTCACAAGGGAGGACAAGGTTACCGAAAAATTAGCAAAGAAATGAATCAAGCATTAAGTACAGTAGGAAATATCTTCAGAAATTACAAGTGTGGCGACGATGCAGCAAACCTTCCAAGAAATGGAAGACCGAGAAAAAAAATGAGAGGACTTCAAGGTTGATCAGCAGAAATGTGCAAAAAAACACTTCATTACTCGTTTTGAAATTAAAACTGATCTTGAGGGTGCTGGAATTAATGTAAGTAAGGATACCATTAGCAGAGCTCTATATCGTACAGGATTTCATTCAATATCACCAATAAAATTGCCTTTACTGAAAACCAAACATGTCAAAAACCGATTAAAGTTTGTCGAAACTTTTATGAAAAGAAAGATATGCAGTTTTGGGAAAAGGTAATCTGGTGGGATGAAACGAATATTGAGCTATTCGGAAAGAACACAGCGACAAGTGTTTATTGAAAAAATGGCACTGCCTTTAACAAGCACAATACCATACCTACATTTAAGTTTGGGTGTGATTCCATTATGATATAGGGATGCTTTTCATCCAAGGGCGCTGGTGAGTTACAAGTTATCCATGGTAGAATGATTGGTAGTATGTAGAGAAGAACTTTCAGAAATCTTCAACTTCTTTAGGACATGGTCGGAATTTCGTGCTTCAACACGACAATGATCCCAAACATACTGCAAAACTTACAAAAGAATGGTTCGAAAATAATGGTATTAGTTCTCTCAATTGGCCAAGTCAGTCTCCTGACTTGAATCCAATTGAGAATTTGTGGAATACTTTGAAGGTTAACGTTCATAAGCAGAATCCACAAAATAACAAGCAATTAGAGGAATTGTGCAAGGAAGAATGGGGTAAACTAACGGTGGATCAGTGTGGAAAATTTGTGGCCAACTATAGAAAGCGACTAGAAGCAGCGAAACAAAACAGAGGCTACGCAACAAAATATTAAATTGGTGTATCCAATACTTTTGCATAGGATAATTTTGAACTTTGATAAAAAAATAGATTCAATCATGAATTTTTAATTTTCCTTTCACATACAACTAAAACAACTTTACGGGATATTACTTACCAAATATCAGGCAAAATGGCAAAAATAAACTAGAGTTATAACAGAAAATAACATGTATCCAATACTTATGCGTGTCACTGTAGATAGATAGATTGATAGAGATATAAAAAGATACAGTGATATATAATAATCTTTAGATAGATAGATAGATAGATAGATTTTCGAAAAATCAAATGAAATGAAAAATGAAAGAAAATAGTCGTTTAAAGTGGGTTAATATTTTTCGTTATTAACATACAGAAAGAGTATGCCCAATATATATATATATATATATGTGTGTGTGTGTGTGTGTGTGTGTGTAGAGGGAGATATAGATAAATTTTAGATTCATAGATACAATGATAGATAGATATAATAGATTTTCGAAAGATTTATAAATACAGTGATAGATAGATAGATAGATAGATAGATAGATAGATAGATAGATAGATAGATAGATTTTTAGATTCAAATACACAAAGATAGATAAAGATAATAGATTTTCGAAAGATTCATTAATAGAGATAGATAGATAGATAGATAGATAGATAGATAGATAGATAGATAGATAGATAGATAGATTGAGAAAATACCTTCTGTCTTTGTTGTGTTGATTGTGTTGATTGTTGTCTCATATATTTGCGATAATATCATAATAGAAATGCCTCTAGCGCCTCGGATTTTATTTAGATTTTCAAAGCTGATTTCTGTTGTTTACTGGTTAGCTTATATGGTGTGGATAAAACGACTTTGTTTTGTCATGGAAGAAGACGCAGAGAAACAAAAGCTGGAAATGTCGAAAGAACAAGCGGTAAAAAAACAAGCCAAAACGAGATAGTGGCGCGAGAGTTGGGTGGAGATTAGAGGTGCCAGGTAGAAAAATGTCCTCAAGACCGAGAAATGTGCGGAAAAGTGCTCATAAGGAAGAAAGAGAGTTAGAGAGAGAGAGAATAACTAGAGGTGAGAGTGAGGTGGTGGTTATGAGAAGGCTGGCATCAGTCTAAAATAAGTATTTAAAGAAAAGGCGAATGTGGGTGGGTCGGAGAGAAGCAATAAGAAGGGCAGACAGACAGAGAGAGATAGAGAGATGTTGGGGTGTACCAGAAGGCAATCAGAGATAAACTCGTTCATATTTAAGCATATAAGCTTACTATACCAAGGATAAAAGCCAGTCGCTGATCCGGATAAAGTAAGCGTAAACGCCATAGACAAAAATAGGCATACATATTTTGTTTATGTCGAAAAACTATCCACCGATAAATTATAGACATACACTGAGTGCGATTGGTAAATTGTCGTCATTATCTAAACTTATTTAAAAATGGAACGTTGTCTGTGTGTGTGTGTGTGTGTGTGTGTGTGTGTGTGTGTGTGTGTGTGTCCGTTACCTATAGACTCCGAAACGGCTGAACCGATTTTCTTGAAAATTTACACAGTTGTACTATAAGCGTCTGCGGGTGTTCTTAGCTAGGTTTGGTATCGAGGTACCCCCGATAAATATCGAAAATCGATAATCGAAAAAAATCGGGTTATAGAAGGAGTGGTCTGATTTTAATCAAATTTGATACACTCATAGACAAAGAGATAAGAAACGATATTCAGAAGTTTCAAGGTTGCAGTTCTTACAATAGTGCAAAAAATCGATAATATATATATATATATATATATATATATAAGGCAAGATGTTTGTGTGTGTGTGTCTGTTTATCTGCCTGTATGTATTTTTTCAGCCCTTTTATTTTAGTTTTTGCTTCGGGTTTGGCTCTAAGTAGGTATAATTGTAGTTCTTAGTCTCAGCCATGATACCATTTACTCAGAGGACTTACTTAGCCTTCTGAATTCGGTTTACAACGAAAAAAACTTATTTGATATCGATACCAGGAAATGAAAATTTGACTTACATCCATTCATTTTTCTTTCAGTCTACGGTTTCGCTTTAACTGGAAACAACTATTGCTTTTTAGTCTTTCGTGCCAACATCCAAAGAGTCTGTGCATGGATTAGTTTTAAAGCTTTCATTACACCCGAGCAACGCCGGGCTATACTGCTAGTATATCTTTAATTTCACTCGTGCGCATTGTTCGTTTTTGATTTTGTTAGTAAAGTAGGTTCAGTTGAGCACCGTCTGTAAGAAAAATAAACACTATGACTCAATTCACCCCGCCAGAAATTTGGAAACGGCTTGGATTTAAATACCGGAAGAAACACTAAGAAAATTTCAGAGTTTTTTGGGTGTCACTGTGAGGACAGTGTTGGATGGAACAAGTGGTGATTACGAATGTATTTGGAGTCATCAATAGTGACAGCGACATTATGCTGCTATTCATTTTCCTACACGGCCTCAATCTCACCAGACTGCAAACCCCTTTGATTATTACACGTGCTGCATTGTCGGACGAGAGACCAACACAACTTCTTGTAACGCTAAAGTGAACTAAAAGCAATTGTTATGGCAACAATCACCAACTAAAGCAGGGAAACCGTTAAGAAGAGATGCAAGAGATGCCGTAGTTGAAGCCAATAGCCATTACTTTTACTCTTAATATTTGAAGATGTTTTTATAATTTTGGTTAATATATGTTAAAATTAGATGTCAGTGTTTTCTTTTATTATTTTGGCGTAATGTAGACGACAAATTATCTATCGCATATATATGTACGTATATATACAAGTTTATATTTTTTATATAGAAAATTTATGAAAAACTGTTCACAACTATATATATATATATATATATATATATATATAAAGTTGTGGACGGTTTTTCATACATTTTCTATATAAAAAATATAAATTATATATATATAGTGTATTGAGGCAGCAGATAATTTTCTAAACATATACTGTTAAATATAACAGACAATGAATGTCTATTATGTTTGATCATGAGCCGTTCTAAAGATCGTATTTTGGCTTTAATTTTAAATACGATGTTTAGAACGGCTCATGATTAAACATAATAGACATTTATTGTCTGTTATATTAAGCAGTATATGTTTATATATCGAGAGCGTGTC